>CAUYLG010015805.1:0-299478 GCA_963573385.1 Cacajao melanocephalus
CTGACACCTTACACTAAAATTAACTCCAGATGGATTAAAGACTTAAACAGAAGACCTAACACCATAAAAACCCTAGAAGAAAATCTAGGCAAAACCATTCAGGACATAGGCATAGGCAAGGACTTCATGATCAAAACACCAAAAGCATTGGCAACAAGGGCCAAAATAGACAAATGGGACCTAATCGAACTCCACAGCTTCTGCACGGCAAAAGAAACAGTCATTAGAGTGAATCGGCAACCAACAGAATGGGAAAAAATTTTTGCAATCTACCCATCTAACAAAGAACTTATACCTACAAATCTACAAAGAACTAAAACAGATTTACAAGAAAAAAAACAAGCCCATTCAAAAGTGGGCGAAGGATATGAACAGACACTTTAAAAAAGACAACATATATGAGGCCAACAAGCATATGAAAAAATGCTCATCATCACTGGTCATTAGAGAAATGCAAATCAAAACTACATTGAGATACCATCTCAGGCCAGTTAGAATGCCAGTCATTAAAAAATCTGGAGACAACAGATGCTGGAGAGGATGTGGAGAAATAGGAACACTTTTACACTGTTGGTGGGAGTGTAAATTAGTTCAACCATTGTAGAAGACAGTGTGGCGATTCCTCAAGGACCTAGAAATAGAAATTCCATTTGACTCAGCCATCATGTTACTGGGTATGTAGCCAAAGGATTATAAATCATTTTATTATAAAGACCTTCACACATATGTTCATTGCAGCACTGTTTACAATAGCAAAGACTTGGAACCAACCCAAATGCTCATCAATGATAGACTGGACAGGGAAAATGTGGCACATATACACCATGGAATACTATGCAGCCACAAAAAACGATGAGTTCATGTCCTTTGTAGGGACATGGATGAACCTAGAAACCATCATTCTCAGCAAACTGACGCAAGAACAGAAATCAAACACCGCATGTTCTCACTCATAGGTGGGTGTTGAACAATGAGAACACATGGACATAGGGAGGGGAGCATCATACACTGGGGTCTGCCGGAGGGGAACTAGGGGAGGGACAGTGGGGGGCGGGGAGTTGGGAAGGGATAACATAGGGAGAAATGCCAGATATAGGTGATGGGGAGGAAGGCAGCAAACCACATTGCCATGTAGGTACCTATGTAACAATCTTACATGTTCTTCACATGTACCCCCAAAACCTAAAATGCAATAAAATATATATTAAAAAGAAAAAAAAGAAAAAAAAATCTGCCAGGGAGAGGGGAGGAGGGAGACATAGCCTCACAGCCAGGCGCTGGGCTATGCTGTCTGGGGCCTGGTGCTGGGTCCTGGATATTCCATCATCATCATGGAACAGAAGGCCCTCGCTGAAATATTAGACTTGACTCTGCACTGGGGACCTGGAAGGTAGGAAGTTGGCAACAGCAAATGCCTAGACAGGTCAGGGTGAGTGCAGAGAAATAACACATGAGAAACCATCTCCAGATGAAGCTCTGAGCCATAATTCCAGAGCACATGAGAAAAGCTAGCACTAAGAAAAATGACCAATAAAATCAACATCAGATATATTCCTTCCAGATGAAAGGAAGAGAGTAATTTGAAAATGACTTTAAACTGCTGTTCAAAATACAACTAGGTATTTGCACAGATTATCTTCAGTTATATTTTCATATTCCTCTAATTAAATTTCTTACTATGTAAATCTTGAAGTTTTAAGTATTTAACTTTTACTCTTCAGTGACGTGACTGGAAACACAGCTTCATCCTTATATTTAGCAGCCAACAGAACAACAGAGATGGCTGTGTGCCCTAAGTGAGGAGAGCTTCAAAGGTTCCTGCACCTCTGCAGCACTTTCAAGACTGAAGCACAATCTTGGGCCAGTTTGCGAAGGCAAAAGGGGTATGAGCGGTCAAGGTGGACCACGTGGATGGAATCCCTAAGCATACCCTGGCACAGAACACCTTTCTTCGACAGAAGGTTGAGAAAGCAGACAGACCAAGAAAATGACCTCTGGAAATCAAATGTGGGCTTTATAAGTAACTTAAGGCTGAAGTTGACATACACTTATTAAATTCTCCACCTTCTCTGTCTGCCACAGAGGAAATATAAGTGTTTCCATTTATAAAGCCACATTATATGCATATTAAAGTGGGAGACCCTAAATATAAAAAAATGACCATTTGATGAATGAGTGACTGATTGACCAAGCATTCCAAGTCAGAAATAAGTTGAGGGACCAAGCACATTCCCCTTACCCTTACTATGTAACCACCAAAAAAAGCTTTGTGAAAACCAAATCACACACCCTAAAAAAAAGTTTCTGTAGTATTTGATCTGAGAATTTCATTGTACTGTTCCAATTCCTATGGTGTAATCAGCACTTGCTATTTAAATGAATCATGTTCTCCCCCTTTATCAAAGAAAGACGTAACAATCCCTGGGTGTAAGGAAGATGGTGTGGGCAGGGAATATACCACATGCTGTTTAATCCCAACCAGAATTTTGGCTTAGGCAGAAAAATACTCCTGAGGAAAGCTGACAAAGAAGACAAGCATAGTGACCCTCATGAAAACAGAACTCCAGGGAGCCATGATGCAATTAGCTACTGACTAATTTTAGTCTTTTTTTTAATCCCAGAAGGAACTGATGACAGTGCTGACAAAATTCTCCTCCTTAATCCCTCAGGGGAGATGCTGGAGGGCTTCCCAAATGCCAGGCCTGTGGCAAAATCTAATTTTCCTGGAATCACAGATTCATGGGTGGCAAAGTTCCTTATCCCAGGCAACGCTCAGATGGCGAGACCCCTGATGATGTGTCATAAATGTGTGGACGTGACTGAGGTGGGAGTTGCTTAATTGTTGCTTCCAATTCTGGAACCAAAGATTCTGGGTGATTTCTCAGGCCAGCACTTTCCATGACGAAAAGGAAATGCCCACAGAGCCAGCAGGTGCTGAAAAGGCTCAGTTCAGAGACCACTTTGGTCATAAATTCAGCTTTCTGACAGCTCATTCCCTCTCCACCTAACTGCTGGAGGAAGAATTATAATGATTAATGCGCATTTACTGCCACTGATCTAAAACAAGCAAATTCTGCCAACAAAGATTTATTAGAAAGGAAACCAAGAAAGAATATATAATTAACCAACAGTTATTTAGGAGTTAATTATTCAGTCCTTTGTTTCAGTTCCTTCTCCCTCCTACTTAATTTCTTTAGACCATTTTTCTATAGATTAGTTTCCCTCATCCATTACAGATATAAAGCAGGTGAGACTCCAAGCTACTAACAGGGCAATCTGTGGTTACAAGCTGCCATAAAAGCTTTGATAAAGGGAAGGAAGTCGGGGTGGATATTATTATTACTGGAAAAATGATTGATTGGTTTTTTGTTTTGGTTAGCAGGATATAAAGGAAAGTGTGGGCTCTGAAGCCAAACAGACTGAGCTTTAGTTCTTGCTCTGCTATTTACTAGCTGTGTGTCCTTGGGCAAGTAATCTGGTCAATCTGAGTCAGCTTCCTTGTGGAGAAAATGGAGATGTTAATATCTACACTGGGGGGCAGCTGCAACAATTAAATAAAATTATATGAAGAACCAAATGCAGTGCTTCCCACCTGGTAGGCACTCAAGCTACGTTCTTAAAATTATACAGAATTTACTCTCCTCATACAGTCAAGAGATAACCAAAAGCAAATGCTCTTAAACCAAGAAGTAGGAGTTCCCAAGTAAATGTGTGCATTTTAGCCAGCAAACTTGATGACTTAAATTTGCATATTAAAATTTGCATGAGCTAAACTTTACCTGTCGACTTCCTTGCTTGGAAGAGCAGCTACTCGTGCTCCTTGAGGGTGATACCAATTTCTGAGACACACCAAGGTTCTTCTCGTCACTCATCATGGGCAGCAAGTCACTTGGCCTCGAGACAGTCAAAATGCGGTCCGACGACAAGGGAGCTGAGAGTATGGAGAGGGTGGTTCAGCTCTTATCCAATGTGTTTAAAAAGCATTTTGGGTGGCCAAAAGGAAACCCTAAAACCTAAAAAACAGAAATTAGAGAGAAGGTCAGAGGCATCAGATATCATCTCTAATTTGCCACAAATTGTCTGCAAGTAGCTTAAACATACTACAGATTGATTACAGACCCATGATGTTTAGCTATAGCAGGGGCCAAGAAGGAAAAGAAGCTTTATGCCATTCTCTCATTGGGAATTTTATATAGATTATTTCTCATGTAGCTTTGCAATATGGGCGGCTTAAGAACATTAATAGAGAAATTTGAGTCCAGACACATACAAAATTGGTACTATAAAAAATCTTAAAACACAGTAAGACACCACTTCACATCCACTATGATAGCTATAATAATTTTTTAATGGGAAATAACTAGTGTTAGAAAGAGTGTAGAGAAATTGGAACCCTCAGACATTGCTCGTGGAAATGTAAAATGGTACAGCCATGGTGGAAAACAGTTTGGTAGCTATTCTATTTCTGAAAAATTTAAACACAGAATTATCATATGATCCAGTAATTCCAATCCTAGGTATGGATCCAAAAGAATTGAAAACAGGTACTCAAACAAAAAGCTATAGACCAATGTTCATAGCAATGTTATTCATAATAGTTAAAGATGGAAAGAACCCAAATGTCCATCAACTGATGAATGGATGAACAAAATCTGGTGTATACATACAATGGAATATTATTCAGATATTAAAAGGAATGAATGATACATGCTGTAACATCAATGAACCTTGACAACATTAGGCTAAGTCAAAGAACCCAGACACACAAAAAACAAACATCGGATGTTTCCACATGAGATATCCAGAGTTGCCAAATCCATAGAGATGGAAGGTCAACAATTAGCGGTTACTGGGGGAGAATAGGGCGACTGCTTAATGGCTATAGAGTTTCTTTCTGGTGTGATAAAAATATTCTGGAACTAGGCCAGGCTCAGTGACTCATGCCTATAATCCCAACGCTTTGGGAGGCCGAGGTGGGTGGATTACCTGAGGTCAGGAGTTTGAAACCAGCCTGGCCAACACGGCAAAATCTGTCTCTACCGAAAATACAAAAACTAGCTGGGTATGGTGGTGGGCCCCTTGTAATCCCAGCTACTCAGGAGGCTGAGGTAGGGGAATCACTTGAACATGGGAGGTGGAGGCTGCAGTGAGCCAAAACCACGCCACTGCACTCCAGCCTGGGTGACAGAGTGAGACTCTGTCTCAAAAAAAAGAATGTTCTGGAACTAGATAGTAGTGATGGGTGCACAACATTGTGGATGTACTAAATGTCACTGAATTGTACATTTGAAGATAGTTAAAAAGGTGAATTTTATTACGTCTTTTTAAAAGTTCTTTCTGGATTTTTGGGAGTGGGGTAGAGAATTTGTTCTCCCAAAGGTTTTTGGAAAAATCTTCTTTAAAAACTACAACCTGATGTGACAAGTAACCACAGGGGGTAAAGTAGAATTTTCCATATCAACTATGAGCATATTTAAAGAAAACTGATGATCACTGATTGAGTATATACTAATTACTGCCCAGCACTCTATTAAGGATTCCCACAAGCATCGTCTCATTTAATCAACAGCTTGATGGAGTGAAGTATCATTATTTTATGGAGAAGAAAACTGAGTCTCTGAGAAGTCAGGGAATTTGCCCTATCGCATAGCTGCCAAGAGGCTGAACTAAGAGTTTTTTTCCAGCCTTTTAACTACGTTGCTGGAAATGAGCACACCCCTCCCTGGTGACCAGATCTGATGATAACAGCTGTTGCATCATCTCTGAGACCCAAGAGACCTGAGAGCTGAACTAGAAAGAATCAGGAGGGAGGTATCAAGCTCTGAAAAGGCAACGTCTCATTTCCTCCTACAGCATGGTTCGCATTTCCAAGATAGCACAGTGTCTGTGGTGGGGAAGGAGACAGAAAAGGGCAAAGGTGGGGTGCTCCCTACAAGCGGTCAGCTGGACTACCACCTGCAGCTTTTTGGGGGTCTTGCCCTGATGAAGGGGTTTCTAGTTTGCAAAGAGGAGAAATGTGGGCCTAGAATCACTGGCTTCTCCTACAGCCCTGGGTTAAGAGTAACTAACATGTTTGGTTTTGGCTTCAGAAAACCAGGACTTTATTTAACACACTAAGTTCAAGTAAATTCTACAACTTTCCCAAGCATGTTAACAACATTTTTTAAAAAAATCATAACCAACCCATTCAGTTATTAATGTTCACATAGTCTAATTGTAAAAAGAAGAATATCATATATTTGTCCAGGAACCAGCTAGTTAAATACGATATCAAACTTGGCTAATTATCAAATACTCATCTCCTATGCCTTCATTAACACTTAGTTCTTTAAAAAAAAAAAAAAAGAGTATGTTAAAGCACTAAGCGAAAATCAAAACAATGAAAAGAAATATCAAAATCTCAGAAAATGAAATTAAGGTGCCCAGAGCCATAGAGCTCAATTCCCATGTTACTCTTAGATAACTCCCCAGATCTCTTTATTCATTTAGTATTGCATCCAATAATAAGTAATACTAAAAGCAAACCAGCACCAGCCTCTTCATAAAGTCAGCCTTACTTACCGGGGTGTACTTGAAGTTAGAAGCAAATTTAGTCTAAAAAGCACTAAGAGAGGCTGTAAAGATACATTAATAGTTTGTTTAATAACAGTGTTGGCTGTTGCTGTTTGAGAAAGAGAAAACAAAAAACAAACAAAAAAAACCTGACGGGAGCCCCAAATGATGCAGTGTGTGTCTGTACTTAGGGCGGAGAGGGAGCAGCCACTGGTATGACAACGGATTCCACAGTGGATTAGGAATACCAGTGGAGGGTTTGTTTGTGTATGCCAAGTCTTGCTTTTGTTTCTTCTTCAAGGCTGAGGTTCTGTTGAAGGAGAGTCTGGGATGAGAAGGGGGTGTGTGCAATGTAAATGGAGAGAAATGTGGGCTATAAATGAAAGTCACAGGAATTCTAAAACCGACAAAGCAGAAACATCACAACCCTGTCCTAGAGGCAGCTGATACAGAGTCACCCTTATCTCTTCACTCTGCGGAATTTCACTTGGGAGGCAACAGCCAGGGCTTAGCAGGCCGCATCCAACAGCTATCGAAGTTGACACTTAGAGCTAAGGCCTCTTCCAGCACGAACTCCTGGCGACCCCTACCCCTGCCTCCTTTCCCCTTCTGGGAAAGAAAGAGAGGGGGACCCACAGCCCCTCCCATGCCCAGTCCCACAGTGGAGTCTGGGATTGTTGCCCAGGGAAATAAATCTGTTTCATCCCCCAGAACCTTCCTGCCTAGCCTCATCGGGAATTTGGTTAAAACCACCAAAAGCAGCCTAAAAAGTGAAAGAAGTCAAATTCCAAAAGAAGGGTATACAGTCACATGCCACATCATGGTGTTTTTGTCAGTGACAGCCCACCTATACACTAGTGTTCCCGTAAGACTATAATTCTGTATTTTCACTGTACTTTTTCTATGTTTAGATGCACAAGTCCTTGCATTGTGTTACAGCTGCCTACAGTATTCAGGACAGTATCATGCTATACAGGTTTGTAGCCTGGGAGCAGCAGGCCATACCACATAGCCTGGGTGTGTAGTAGGCTCTGCTATCCAGCTTTGCTGGGTGCACTCTATGATGTTCCCACAATAACGATGAAATTACCTAATGTCACATTTCTCACAATGTCTCCCATATTAAGCGATGTATGACTCTACTTAAAACAGGGAAGAATAAAGAATAAAGGCAACAGTAGCCCAAGACTAAGATATCCCAGGTGCCAAGATGGTCACTTGGATGGACGCAACTACTGTGATCCACTCTAGGGGACACCACAGGGATGGGCTGGGGCCAGCAGAGAGGAGGCCTCAGCAGGAGGCCCTGAGTGCTTTCACTCCACCTGGAGATCCTTCCATGGAAAACCTCTAATTCAAAGGCTTTGTGGCCTTGAACAACATATAATAATTATCCAACTCACAGACTATGAATAACTTAAGGGTGATCATTTATTTACACCTTATTTTTTACTGAGAAATGACAGACATATTGAAGTGCACAAATCTTAAGTGCATATATAGAATGTTACACTGGCAAATACTCATATAATCATCAGCTGGATCAAAAAATAGAACATTTACAGCCTGCCAAGAAGGCTTCTTAGTCCCCTGGAGCTGATTTTTTTGCAGATTGCTGTCCTGGGTAAATCTCTCCTGCAAGGACTTGTCAACATTCCTTAAGGATAGAGAGCTAGGACTTCCCCCAGCTTATAAGACAGGTTTTATGGCTGCTTTGGTGCATTATGACTCGTATCAGTGTTTGATGTGTGACAGAATTCAGTTTGGGCTCCGCTTTTGTTTCAACAAACCACTTAGCGGTGAGGTTCAGGAGGAAAGAACTTATGGCCCTCCCCTTCCTCTAAATCACAGAAGCCACCAAATCCAACAGGTGAGAAACACCAGATAGACTTGTGTCAGTTCAAAAATGCTGTTTGTGTCTGAGATGACTTTCATCGTCTCTCACAACTGCCGCCCACCTTTGAGAAGATGATGGGTCACTGTGTGAAAAGGTGGTGTTTTGGCTAAAAGTCGAATGGGCAAATGACATCCAAACGTAAGCTGCCCTGGGGTTTCCACTAGGAAAAGAGAACCCTGATTTCTACCCAGAACGGGCAAAAATAAATGACCAATGTACTGTCAAGTATTTTGGCAACAAATGCTAACTTTAAGACTCATTTTAGTAGGTTTCATTTAGAAAAGATGACACAATTTGGGAAAAGATGTAAAGGAGACATACATGTGTGCTGGAAGGAGTCAGACCTAGGTTTGAATTGGTGCTTTCTTATTACAAACTCTGTGCACCTTGACAAATGTATTAAGCTTTGAGTTCTATTTTTTCCTGCATAAAATGGGGAATAATAATAGCCACCTCAGAAAATTAGAAGGATTTGGCCAGGTGCAGTGGCTCATGCCTATAATTTCAGCAATTTGGGAGGTGAAGGCGAGTGGATAACTTGAGGTCAAGAGTTTGAGACCAGCCTGGCCAACATGGTAAAACCCCATTTTCACTAAAAATACCAAAATTAGCCAAGCGTGGTGGCATGTGCTTATAGTCCTGGCTACTCGGGAGCCTAAGGCAGGAGAACTGCTTGAACCTGGGAGGCAGAGGTTGCAGTGAACTGAGATTGCACCACTGCACTCCAGCCTGTGTGACAGAGTGAGACAGACGGATGGGAGGGAGGGAAGGAAATTAGAAGGATTAAATGAGAAAATGAGGATACAGTGTCTGGCTTTGGAATAGAACAGACACTCAACAGATGCAAAGGCCCATTGCCTCCTCTCTCCTGGCTTCCTGAAAGTGGCAGGTGCAGCACAAGATAAGAAGCTGTAACCCTCCTTCAACTACAAACAAATAAAGACGACAGAATCTTAAAATGTGTATGTCCGTCAACATATTAACATCTCCCAAAATCCGTAACACGAGTGTGAACAGACTAGTGTTAAATCATTAAAGCAGTGTGCCTACTTTTGAAGAAGATACACATGCAGAAAGATAAAAGCCACAGAATTCATCATTACTAGCTCCCCAAAAAAAAGCAATATTATCTGGCAGGTTGCAAAGAGTGGCATATAACACAGCTACTTATTAACCCATTAGGCCTGGGGGTCTGCACTCAGACACTTGGCCACGTTTTGCTTGAGAAACAGATTTTGCTTCCATAGTTGGAAATGACTTTCATGAAGGCCAGATGGCATATAATTCCAAATAGTTTATAATTTCCCAGTAAAACATATAAAGAAATTATGTCCTGAATTGATACTAAAAAATTTTAAAGTGGGATATCTATTTCTGGTCTTTGGTAAAATAAAATTATTCAAATCCTAGATATGCATCTTTTTACAATTGCTGCCCTCTGAAACACCCTGATTTCAAAAATGTTACATGGTCAAAAGCAGCACTTTGGTTATTTGGCTTTAAGCACCACAGACCAGAGATTCAGCCTCAGAAGTTTCTGGAAGCAGGTTCTAATCATAACAACTTCAGATACTGACTGGTGATCCTGGACCTTTGTCTGAACTGCTGTCCACATGTCCAAAGTATCTGAACTGCTGGTCTGATCCAAGGGCACCAATCTCTGCCTGTTTCTGGAAGATGAGTACTAAGGCTCAGCATGCACAGAAGTCAATTCCTTAAAGTCAAACAATTCCTCCGCAAACCACTTTTTTATCTTATTCTCACTTTTGGCAAGACAGGAGTCAAGAGGCCTAAAGACTCAAACGCTTACTTGGCACATTCAGAGTATCCATTTCTATTCCCTGCACCATCCATGACCTTCACAATTCACTTCTTCAGGGAAGATCAGATTGTTCAGAGCTCAACCCAGCAACAGAAATGCACCCGAATGCATATTTGAAGTGTGCAGCTTCCATGAGACAAAAAGCTGGACAGTGGTATCTGGCTGTCAGTTTATGCTGGAACCATTTATTTGTCATCACTGAGTAAACAAAACAAGTGTGTAACACCAGTCATTAGACAGAATCGTGGAGCCTAAGAATCAATTCTAGCCCAAGCTCTTCCTTAAACAAAGCAAGAACTCCTTCTATAACATGGCTAGATCATCACCGCTTCATCACTTCTTGTGATAGAAACAAGGCACTTCATTTCACTTTTTGTTTTTTTTTTTTAATCTATTCTACATAGTTCGTCATTATTTAGAGCTGAAATAATTACTCACTATAATTTCACACACTGCTTCTAGATTTGCCTTTGGCAGCTACACAGAACAAGACAGATCATTTTTTTAAAACCGTAACCTGCACTGAAACCACCACCATCCCCACATCCTACCCAGCAAATCTTTTCTTCTCCAGACTAAACAGCCTCATTGTCACCATCATCCATTTCTCATGGGACATGGATCAAGAGCCCTTGGGATTCCAGACGTACAACTCTAACCACACTTGAATTTGTGCTTCTCTGACATTGATGCCCAGATTTAAAGACAAGCTCCAGGGGTGGTCTGGACAGAGCAGAAGAGAAGGCAATGATAACCTTCCCGGCCTCAAACACACTGCAATTGTTAATGCTGCTGGATTTGCCTTAGCTTTGGGGAAACCCGCATCTCTTTCCAGCCCTCAGTGTTCTTACTGGGACTGTCAGGTCATAGGGATTTCTCAGAAGCAGGGCTTCCTTCTTTCTGAACAGCGCTCCTTTACTTCCTTTAACTAAAATTCAGGACTTGACTGTTCTATTATTATTATTACCATCATTATACTCATTATTAAATTATCTCATGTTAAGTTTGACCCATGTCAAGATATTTCTGGGGACCAATGGTCATTGGCTGACTTCTTTGTCACAGCATAAATAAACTACACAGGCATATGAATTCTATACTCACCCAAGTAAATTATACTTGGAGATTTAGAAAGGAGAAGAGCATCAGGGCATGGAGGTCTCTGCAGCCTGACATTAATTTGTTTGTTAATTAGCATTTCTGCATACAAATTTGCCAACCCACTGCAAATACCCATAACTGTACAGTCTCCTACAATTTCTCAGTGTCCAGATCCACCTTCTTCAAAGTCTTCCGGATCCTTATTTAAAATGCAGATTTTGCTCCACTTTAGATGATTTGAATCAGAATTTCTGTCTAAGGATGGGCCTGATAATCTACATGTTTAACACATGCCCTGGGTGATTTTTGCCTACATTAAAGTTTGAGAACATAACTGACTTAGCCGATAGTTTTCAACCCTTCTTATCTGACTCTAAGCCAATCCTTCTATTTGTGTATGTGTGATGTGGCAGAGGGTAGGACGCTAAAACCCTCTTTCATTATCCTAGTCCTGTGGTTTTTAAAGAGTGGCCCTCAGACTTGCAGCATCAGTATCACCTGGGACATTGTTAGGAATGCAAAATCTCCAAACACAGACCTACAAAATCAGGACCTCAGAGTGGGAACCAGGGATCTGTTTTTTACAAGTTCTCCAGGTACCACTCTCACAGGTTAATATCACATCCATGGCATAGAATCTTTAGGCCTCTGGTATACAGCAGGTCCACGAATAATGTTGTTTTATTTAACTTCATTATTTAGAAGTTTGGTGATGTTTTTAACTCGAGATGGATTAAAGGAAAAAAAAAAAAAGAAGTTTGGTAATGTTTTTTGCGACCAGAAATATGCCACAGGAAATATGCCATTGTTTTTATCAATTAGCCTATGGTAAAATTAGCTTTATACACCTTTTCACTTAATGTCACAGTTTCCGAGAACTTATCGATGAAGATACATGAGTACTTACTGTCAGGGATTGGAGTAGACCCTGAGTTCTTTTCTGAGAAACATTTTGTCCCACTGCTTAGCCACTCCTTAGTCAAGGGATGGCAAATACAAGATATATGTGCTTCCGGTCTCCACTCCTTTGCTTTGTCCACATGGCAAATTTCCTCAAACAGCTCTCCAGAAAACTAAAAAACAGCATTGACCAGTCAGTCGGGCATGGTGGCTCATGCCTGTGATCCTAGAACTTTGGGAGGCCGAGGTGGGTGGATCGCTTAAGCTCACAAGTTCAAGACCAGCCTGAGCAATGGGGCAAAACCCCCGTCTTTACAAAAAATATTAGGTTGGTACAAAAGTGCAGTTTTTGTCACTGGCACCAACCTAATACAAAAATTAGCTAGGCGTGCTAGTGCACACCTGTAGTCCCAGCTATTGAGGAGGCTAAAGTGGAAGGATGACTTGAGCCTGGGAGGTGAAGGTTGCAGTGAGCCAAGATTTTGCCATTGCACTCCAGCCTGGGCGACAGGGCCAGACCTTGTCTCAAAAAAAAAAAAAAAAAAGACAGCCTGGCACAGTGGCTCATGCCTGTAATCCCAGCATTTTGGGAAGCCGAGGAGGGCAGATCACGAGGTCAGGAGTTCAAGACCAGCCTGGCCAACATGGTGAAATCCCGTCCTACTAAAAATACAAAAATTAGCTGGGCACAGTGGCAGGCACCTATAATCCCAGCTACTCAGTAGGTTGAGGCAGGAGATTTGCTTACACCCAGGAGGCGGAGGTTGCAGTGAGCCGGGATCATGCCACTGCACTCCAGCCTTGGTGACAGAGCATAACTCCGTCTTGGGGGGGAAAAAAAAGAGAGTTGGTAAGACAGATCTATCCTGCTAAAATGCACTCCTTTATCCTGATTAAGAGCCATGATTTCATAGGACATTAGTTGCAATCTGGTCATAAAAGTCAACACATACCCATCCCTGATCCTCAACACAAAACTCCCATGCACCAGGCTCTTGCCAAACTTCATAACTTTGAACTATGTACTGTCCAGACTTTATCATTCAGTGGATCACACTCTTGAGGGCATACTAAAACTATGTAAGAAACTTTAAAAAATGCTGATCAACAGGCCTATCCCAGGTCTATTATGTTGAAATCTCTGGTGGGGCCAGGCTTTGGTATTCCCAAACCTCCACAGGTTTTTCTGATAGAAGACCAGGGTTGATAAGGTACTCCGGGACTGTCAGCCACTGTTAAATGACCCAAAAAGATAAGACAATGTATGCACCTAGCTCAAGCCATGTCATCTGATGGTTAAGTTGATGGAACTACCCTATCCTGATCTCTAAGAATTGCTTTCCTTGCATTGTCTTCTAGGAATATGGTGATGGCCTACAACAAGATAATCACTGTCAATAAATAAATAACCAACCCACTGTACGATACTGGGAAATTTTGTAGAGTAGTATCTAAAGACTAAAAGCTGTACACTCAAACTACCCAGGTTCACAGCCAGCCTTACTAAGTTGCTTTAATAAGCTTAGTTTCCCTAGATCTCAACTTTTCCTTTCCAAAATGGGAATAATTAAAGGATCTCCCTGAAAGGGGCTGCTGAGGTGATTCGATGAGCTAATCCACATAAGGCCATTTAGCAGAAGGCAATCACACTGCTAGGAGTTAGGCAGTGTAGGATACTGGTCACTACCCTGTACAACATCACAATAGGTACTGTACTCTTTTAATCAGAAAAGCACAAAGGATATATAAAAATATGCATATTATTATCATCCAAAATTAATAGGTTTCCACACATTTTTCTGGGGCTTTTTAAATGTTGCATAATAAATTGCATCATACCATACATTTCTTTCTGCAGCTGGCTTATTTTCACTGAAAATTATTACATATACAAAAACACATATTTTGTTCCATTCCTGCAACATGACTATGCCTTACTGTACTTATTCATTCAGATGTTTCTGATTCTTTGCTATTAAATATGGTGATGCAATGAACAACCTTCTATCTGCTTCTCGTGAGGCTGTGACAGTAATTTTCTAAAGTAAGTGAAACTGCTGCATCTTAAGGTAGGGCTAGTTTTTTGTTTTACCAGATATTCCAAATGGCTATTCAAAATGGCCTCACCAACTTACACTGTACAGAGGCTTCTTTTAAAAGTCTCTTCTATGGTCATTTACAAGAGAAAAAAAATAATAATAAAAAAAAAGGATTCTTGAATGCCACGCCTAAACGACTGGCTTATTCTTAGCTTTTGGAGACTGAGAACAGAGCTCCTCCCTCTTTGTCTGAGGTACTAGGAAAGACAGGGGGTCAAATTGATGAGTCACCACTGATAACCTTCAGTAGTAGATGTGTATTTCTCCATGCTCGGCTTCCCTTTATTGTCACTGTGCCCCAATTCTCTCAACTATGGACTAATTCCAGGTACACTATGTGTATTATTGGAGACCACTTCAAAAACTCTGTGGAATAAGACAATGTGTAAATAAATTACTTTTTTGGGGGACTCTCCAAGATGGCCCAATAGACACAACTCCGGCACACAACACCCAGCGAGAGAGATGCAGAAATCCAGAGATCTCCTAGCTCCAACCCAGGTACCAGGTGCATTTCAACGGGTCTGGTCTGACGGTGAGCAAAGCCCATGCAGGGCAGACCGAGGTGGGGAAGGGTGCTGCTTCACCCAGAAAGTGCATCTGACTGGGAAGTTGGTGGCTCCCCCTCTGGCACTCCGGTCCAGATGCAGTGCTTCCCCCAAAGCCTCAGCAATACACAGAACAGGGGATCTTTGCCAGTCAAGCACCAGGAATTACAAGCGTGGAGTTGAATAATAATCCAGGACAGTGTCCCGGATTGGCACACAGACCTAAACAGACGCATAAGCCCAAAAGGCGGCTGGGAGAGCCTGTGGACCTAGCTATCGCTCCCTCCCCTGCCCGGAGAGAGAGGGAGCTGTAAGCGGGAGCAGTTGGGCGGGCCCCTACCCCATGACCATGACTGGAGAGAGGGAGAGGGAAGAAGCTGAAAGGGGGAGATGGCTGGGTGCAGCTGGGTGGGTCCCTATCCTCCCCCCAAAACCCCAGGGGGCTGAAGCTCTGACTCTAGCAGGTTGCGCAGCCAGTGCCATGGTCTGACCTGAACCCTGAATGATCCAGCCCAGTGGAGGAAGGGCACAACCCACCATTAGAGGGGTGGGACTGGGCTATATGTTTTAACAAAAAACACAGGAAGCCTAGGTAGCAACTGGACTGCATTCTTGACCACCCAGCAGCTCCGCCAGGTCATCAGAAGAGGTGGGCCTAAACCCCCCAGTGTAAACAAAAAAGACACAGGAAGCTTCCCTAGTAACCTGAAGGGGTCCCTAGAAACTCAGTAGCACCTCCACAGGCAGACAAGCGACCTCATCAAGCAGTTCCCTGAGATCAGAGCCTGGTAAATCCATGAAGATGGAAAAAATCAGTGCAAAAAAAGATGAAACCATCAAAGACCAGAACACCTCTTCTCCTTCAAGGGATCACAACTCCTCAACAATACAGGAACACAACATGAACAAGAAGGAGTGCGACAAACTGACAGAAACAGGCTTCAGAAGGTGGATAATAACAAACTTTTCTGAGCTAAAGGCACACTTTCTAACTCAATGCAAAAAAACCAAAAACCTAGAAAAAAGGTTAGACAAAATGCAACTAGAATAACCAGCTTAGAGAAGAACACAAACGACTTGATGGAGTTGAAAAACACAGCACGAGAACTATGTGAAGTAAACACAAGCTTTAATAGCTGACTTGATCAAGCAGAAGAAAGGATACCACAGACTGAAGATCAACTCAATGAAATAAAAAGAGAAGGCAAGACAATAGAAAAAAGAGTGAAAAGAAATGAACAAAGCCTCCAAGAAATGTGGCATTATGTGAAAAGACCTAATCTACGCTTGATCGGTATACCTGAATAGGATGGGGAGAATGAACCCAAGCTGAAAAACATGCTCCAGGGTATTATCTAGGACAACCTCCCAAGCTGAGCAAGGCAGTCCAACATTCAAATTAAAGAAATACAGAGAACTCCACAAAGATATTCCTCAAGAAGAGCAACCCCAAGGCACATAATCATCAGATTCACCAGGATTGAAATGAAGGAAAAAATGCTAATGGCAGCCAGAAAGAAAGGTCAGGTCACCCACAGAGGGAAGCCAATCAGACTCACAGCAGATCTCTTGGCAGAAACCCTATAAGCCAGAAGAGAGTGGGGGCCAATATTCAACATTCCTAAAGAAAAGAACTTTCAACCCAGAATCTCATACTCAGCCAAATTAAGCTTCGTAAGTGAAGGAGAAATAAAATCCTTTATGGACAAGCAATTACTGAGCGATTTCATCACCACCACACCTTCCTTACAAGAGTTGCTCAAAGAAACACTAAACACGGAAAAGAACAAGTACTAGCCACTGCAAAAGCATACCAAATGGCAAAGACCAAAAATGCAATGAAGAAACTGAGTCAACTGATGGGCAAAAAAACCAGCCAATAACAAAATGGCAGGATCAAATTCACACATAACAATATTAACGTTGAATGTAAAGAGCCTAAACGCCCCAATCAAAAGACATAGACTGGCAAACTAGATAAAACATCAAGGCTCATTGGTGTGCTGTATTCAGGAAGCCCATCTCACATACAAAGACACACATAGATTCAAAGGAATGGAAGAAGATTTACAAAGCAAATGGAGAACGAAAAAAAGCAGGGGTTGCAATCCTAATCTCTGATAAAATAGACTTCAAACCAACAAAGATCAAAACAGACAAAGAAGGGTATTACATAATGGTAAAAGGATCAATCCAACAAGAAGAGCTAACTATCCTAAATATATACACACCCATCACAGGAGCACCCAGATACATAAAGCAAGTTCTTAACGACCTAAAATGAGATTTAGACTCCCACACAATAATAGTAGGAGACTTCAACACTCCACTGTCAATATTAGACACATCAACGAGACAGAAAATTAACTAAGACATCCAGGACTTGAATGCAGGGCTGGACCAAGTGGACCTAATAGGCATATACAGAACGCTCCACCCCAAATCCACAGAATATACATTTTTCTCAGCACCACATTGCACTTACTCTAAAATTGACAACATCATTGGAAGCAAATCACTCCTCAGCAAATGCAAAAGAATGGAAATCATAACAAACAATCTATCAGACCAAAGCACAATCAAACTAGAACTTAGGATTAAGAATCACACTCAAACCTGCACAACCACTTGGAAACTGAACATCTTGCTTCTATGTGTCAACTGGATAAACAATTAAATGAAGGCAGAAATAAAGATGTTCTTCAAAACCAGTAAGAATGAAGACGCAACTTACCAGAATCTCTGGGACACTTTTAAAGCAGTGTCAAGACGGAAATTTATAGTAATAAATGCCCACATGAGAAACAAGGAAAGATATAAAATTTACACCCTATAAAAAAAATTTAAAGAGATATAGGAGAAAGATAAAAAAAAAAAAAAAAAAAAAACCTCAAAAGCAAGCAGAAGACAAGAAATAACTAAGATCAGAGCAGAACTGAAGGAGATAGACACAGGAAAAAACCCTCCAAAAAAATCAATAAGTCCAGGAGCTGGTTTTTTGAACAGATCAATAAAATAGACCACTAGCCAGATTAATAAAAAAAAAAAAAAGGAAGAAGAATCAAATAGATGCAATAAAAAATGATAAAGGGGATATCACCACTGATCCCACAGAAATATAAACTACCATCAGAGATTACTACAAACAGCTCTATGCATATAAACCAGTAAACTAGGAAGAAATGGATACATTCCTAGATACTTGTACTCTACCAAGACTAAACCAGGAGGAAGTTGAAACCCTGAATAGACCAATAACAAGGGCCGAAGTTGAGGCAGCAATCAATAGCCTACCAGCTAAAAAAAGTCCAGGTCCAGACGGGTTCACAGCTGAATTCTACCAGACGTACAAAGAGGAGCTGGTTCCATTCCTTCTGAAACTGTATCAAACAATACAAAAGGACGGAATCCTCCCTAACTCATTTTATGAGACCAACATCATCCTGATACGAAAACCCAGCAGAGACTCAACAAGAAAAGAAAACTTCAGGCCAATATCCACGACGAACATCAATGCAAAAATCTTCAATAAAATACTGGCAAACAGATTGCAACACCACATCAAGAAGCTTATCCATCACAATAAAGTAGGCTTCATCCTGGGGATGCAAGGCTGGTTCAACATATGCAAATCCATAAATGTAATCCATCACATAAATTAACCAAAGACAAAAACCACATGATTATCTCAACAGATGCAGAGAAGGCCTTCAACAAAATTCAACAGCCCCTTATGCTAAAAACTCTCAATAAACTAGGTATCAACAGAACATACCATAAAATGATAACAGCTATATATGACAAATCTACAGCCAGTATCATACTGAATGGGCAAAAGCTGGAAGGATTCCCTTTGAAATCAGGCACTAGACAAGGATGCCCTCTCTCACCACTCCTATTCGATATAGTATTGGAAGTTCTAGCCAGAGCAATCAGGCAAGAAAAAGAAATAAAGGGTATTCAATTAGGAAAGGAGGAAGTCAAATCGCCTCTATTTGCAGGTGACATGATTGTATATTTAGAAGACCCCATCAACTCAGCCCAAAATCTCCTTAAGATGATAAGCAACTTCAGCAAAGTCTCAGGATACAAAATCAGTGTGCAGAAATCACAAGCATTCCTATACACCAATAACAGACAAACAGACAGCCAAATCAAGAGCAAACTCCCATTCACAATTGCTACAAAGAGAATAAAATACCTAGGAATACAACTAACAAAGGATGTAAAGGACCTCTTCAAGGAGAACTACAAACCACTGCTCAACAAAATAAGAGAGGACACAAACAGATGGAAAAACATTTGATGCTCATGGTTAGGAAGAATTAGTATCATGAAAATGGCCATACTGCCCAAAGTAATCTATAGATTCAATACTATCCCCATCAAGCTACCAATGACCCTCTTCACAGAACTGGAAAAAAACCACTTTAAACTTCATATGGAATCACAAGAGAGCCCGCATAGCCAAGACAATCCTAAGCAAAAAGACCAAAGCTAGAGGCATCACACTACTGGACTTCAAACTATACTACAAGGCTACAGTAATCAAAACAGCATGGTACTGGTACCAAAACAGAGATATAGACCAATGGACCAGAACAGAGGCCTTGGAGGCAACACCACACATCTACAACCATCCGATCTTTGACAAACCTGACAAAAAACAAGAAATGGGGAAAGCACTCCATGTTTAACAAATGGTGTTGGGAAAACTGGCTAGCAATGTGCAGAAAGCAGAAACTAGACCCCTACCTGTCACCTTACACTAAAATTAACTCCAGATGGATTAAAGATTTAAACATAAAACCTAACACCATAAAAACACTAGAAGAAAATGTAGGCAAAACCATCCAGGACATAGGCATAGGCAAGGACTTCATGACTAAAACACTAAAAGCAATGGCAATAAAAGCCAAGATAGACAAATGGGATCTAATTAAAATTCAGAGCTTCTGTACAGCAAAAGAAACCATCATTAGAGCGAATCGGCAACCAACAGAATGGGAAAAAATTTTTGCAATCTACCCATCTGACAAAGGGCTAATAACCAGAATCAACAAAGAACTAAAACAGATTTACAAGAAAAAAACAAACAACCTCATTCAAAAGTGGGCAAAGGATATGAACAGACACTTTTCAAAAGAAGACATATATGAGGTCAACAAACATATGAAAAAATGCTCATCATCAGTGGTCATTAGAGAAATGCAAATCAAAACCACATTGAGACACCATCTACGCCAGTTAGAATGGCGATCATTAAAAAATCTGGAGACAACAGATGCTGGAGAGGATGTGGAGAAATAAGAACACTCTTACACAGTTGCTGGGATTGTAAATTAGTTCAACCACTGTGGAAGACAGTGTGGTGATTTCTCAAGGACCTAGAAATAGAAATTCCATTTGACTCAGCAATCCCATTACTGAGTATATATCCAAAGAACTATAAATCGTTCTACTGTAAAGACACATGCACACATATGTTCATTGCAGCCCTGTGTACACTAGCAAAGACCTGGAACCAACCCAAATGCTCATCAATGATAGACTAGACAAAGAAAATGTGGTACATATACACCATGGAATACTACGCAGCCACAAAAAACGATGAGTTCATCATGTCCTTTGTAGGGACTTGGATGAATCTGGAAATCATCATTCTCAGAAAACTGATACAAGAACAGAAAGCCAAACACTGCATGTTCTCACTCATAGGTGGGTGTTGAACAATGAGAACACATGGACTCAGGGAGAAGAGCATCACACACTGGGGCAGTGGGGCATGGGGGGGTAGGGCAGAGACAGAGAGGGGTGGGGAGGGATAACATGGGGAGAAATGCCAGATATAGTATGCACCTAAAGTAAAATAAAAAAATAAAAATAAAAATGCCTATCACCAGGTTAAAAATAAATAAACAAATAAACTGCCTTTTTTTTCTTAAGTTGGAAAGTAAGGCAAGGTGCTGCTGTGCTGTTGGCAAGATGTTCTGGTACTGGTGGTTTTCTAATTGGCAAAAACCACAGCAACTTTTGCACCAACCTAATACTTGGCTTCCAATGCTAGGATGCCTTCCATTTCATCTTCTGGGTGAGACCTATGGCTCTCAGCCTCAGCTTGACAGTTCCTATGGCCACAAACATCCATAGAACAAGTAAAAATGAGGAAAAGAGTGGACTCACAAATAATAGCCTCTAGTTCACAGAATCAGAAAGCCACATATCAAAGGTACTTGCTGGTGAGGAAAGGAAGAGATTAAGAGAGACCCAAATGTCCAAGGTTGCTTACTACTAGCCTTTTGAATTTCACAGATTGACAATTCAAAGCTGGCAGGATTCCTGGGAGAGGGCACTTGCAGGCAGATTGGAAGAAGGAGGGAAAGATAATTTCCAAATGATTTTTATGCAAATGTAATCCTATCCTTCACCAGAAGAAAAGCTACTAAGTCAGATCTTGGTTTTCTACCTTGTTCACAGGGGTATCACCAGATAGGTATGTTGATGAATACCTCAAGTGGACTTTTCAGAAGTCTGACATCCTCCTTAAAAAAAGAGAAAGATGGCCGGACATGGTGGCTCACACCTGTAACCCCAGGACTTTGGGAGGCCGAGGCAGGTGGATCACGAGGGCAGGAGTTCAAAACCAGCCTGGCCAACATGGTGAAACCCTGTCTCTACTAAAAATGCAAAAATTAGCCAGGCCTGGTGGTGGGTGCCTGTAATCCCAGCTACTCGGGAGGCTGAGGCAGAGAAATGCTTGAACCCGTGAAGCAAAGTTTGCAGTGAGCCAAGATCGTGCCACTGCACTCCAGCCTGGGTGACAGAGTAAGACTCTGTCTCAGGAAAAAAAAAGAGAGAGAGAGAAAGATGTTTGCTACACACCCACCCCTGTGTCTGCCAACACTGAATACCTGAATGCCCAGGACTTTGTCCAATGCTGAGTCCCTCCTCCTGGTCACATGGGCTTCACTATTGGCACATATCCCCTGACCCCTGACCACAGACATCACTTGGGATAGTGGGTTTTGCTGTAGGGCTGACTTCATCAGGCTGTGTCCTCCCCAATGGCTACCATGTTCTCACCATTTTGTTTTGTTTTGTTTTAAGACAGAGTCTCACCTTGTCATCCAGGCTGAAGTGCAGTGGTGAGATCTTGGCGCACTGCAACCTTCGCCTCCCAGGTTCAAGCAGTTCTCGTGTCTCAGCCCCCAACTAGAATTGCAGGTATGCACCACCATGGCTGGCCAGGCTGGTCTCGAACTCCTGACCTCAAGTGATCAGTCCTCCTCAGCTTCCAAAAGTGCTAGGATTACAGGTGTGAGCCATTGCACCTGGCCACTGGATGTTTTCTTAACAGCATGACAAGAAAGACTTACTCCCTCTTCCTAGCAAAGAGTATAGTTTTGGAGGGGAGAAGTGGAACAGAAAAAGTACAGTTGAAATGTGAAAATATAACTGCCAACTATTTTAATTAAAAGAAAATGTGGTGTATGGAGTCAGCCCTTTGTATCTGCAGGTTTTACGTCCATGGACTTAGCCAATCACAGAGCAACAGTATTCCAGGAGGAAAAAGCAATAACAACACAACAATAAAAATAATACAGATTTTAAAACAATACAGTATAGCAACTATTTACACAGCATTTACACTGTGTTAGATATTGTAAGTAATCTAGAAATGATTTAAATATACAGGAGGATGTGCATAGGTTACATGCAAATACTTTGCCATTTTATATCAGGAACTTGAACATCCATGAATTTTAGTAACTGTGGCAATCACAGAACCAGTTCCCCACAGATACTGGGTGACAACTGTACATACAACAGAATATTTTCAGCCATAAAACCTAAAGAAATCTTACAATGGGCAGTAACATGGATGACTCTGGAAGACATTACGCTAAGTGAAAAAAGCCAGTCACAGAAGGACAAATACTGCATGATTCCACTTATATGAGATATTTAAAATAATCAAATTCATAGAAACAGAAAGGAGAATGGTGGCTGTCAGGTGCTGGGGGGAGGAGAGAATGCCAGTTATTGTTTAATGGATACGGAGTTTCAGTTAAGTGTTTTCTGACCATAATGAGAGAGAGAGAGAGAGAGTGTGTGTATGTGTGTGTGTGTGTGTACTAGTATCCAGTGGTGAAAACTAAATGGCTTTGTGGACAAATAGCCAGAGCCAGAGCCAGATGCACAAATAGAAGACAAGCTTCTGGGTGTGGAAACTCCCTTCAAAAGGCATCAGGGGTCAAGAGGATTGTTGCAATCCCACTTGTTTTCCATCTCTTTTCTTAAAGGAGATGTACTAAAGGGAAAGAACAGAATAATCCCAGAGAAGAGAGACTTGAAACGACAGATAAGAGATAGGAAATGTGTACCCAGCTCTGCTAAATGGGTTTTGGATACCAATTTAGCCCAAACAGATGAGGGGACTCAATGACTTCAGTCTTCATGGGACCTGACAGTAAACTATGCCAGATGAGGGAGAGTGAGATAGGGTATCAAAAAATGAAAATTGGGTAGATCCTGTAAAGATTATTAGAAACAGAAAGGAAATTTCTGAAAAGTCTAGACCAATTATACTCAACTCTAGCTGCAAACTACTGAAGTAGTTTTATAAAATACTGCTTGCCCAGGCCCCAACCCAGAGTCTATGACTGAAGTGGAATAAGCTCCTTAGGACATTCTGACAGGTGTCCAGGGCTAAGAGTCATGACTCCGAACTGATAAGTATAGACTCCAAAACTATTCTCTTTGATAGGAACAGGGCATAAGTCTTCCTTGCCATGCTATTAAGAAAACATCCAGTGGCCAGACGCAGTGTCTCACATCTGTAATCTCAGCACTTTGGGAGGCCAAGGTGGGCAGATCGCTTGAGGTCAGGAGTTCAAGACCAGCCTGGCCAACATGGTGAAACCTTGTCTCTACTAAAAATACAAGTTAGCCAAGCATGGTTGTGGGCACCTGTAATCCCAGCTACTCAAGAGGCTGAGGCAGAAGAACTGCTTGAACCTGGGAGGGGGACGTTGCAGTGAGCCGAGATTGAGCCACTGCATGCCAGCCTGGGCCAGACTCAATCTCAAAAAAAAAAAAAAAAAGGAAACACCCAAAGACACAGCACCATGATCTCCTGGTGAAGCAGAACAAGTAATAGAAAACACATATAAAGAGGCCTCCCTGCTAACCTCATCTGTATAGTCGAGTCATTCCGGGCTGAGTAGGCATCACCATGGAGCAGGGGGAGGTTCCATCACTGGAAACATAGTCATCATTGACATGTGTCTTCCCATGGCAGCCTCATTACAGGAGCAGGTCCCACTGGCATCATCCCAGGAGGAAGAGAACCCATCATTGACATCATGGGAGGGCCCCTTATAAGAGCTGCTGGCATCATACCAGAGCAAAGAGGAGCCAGGAGACTTGGGGGGAGGTGGAATCATTGCCCCTGCTGGAGAGGGGCAGAGAACGAAGTAGGAGGAACCTTTCCTTGTTGAAATGCAGCCGTTGCTTTGTCCATCAAGCTCTGAGCCTGCTCTTCAACCCTGATCTGACAGTAGTCTTTCATATTCTCTTTGCAGATACCACTGTAGAGTATCTTTTGCACAGAAGAGTCATGAGTGAGGTATGTATTGCAGTAGTCACAATCACACATGGGCAAGTTGCCCTGCAGGCCACTGGCCCCTCTGTTCATACCGCAGGGTCTTCACACATTCATCTGTTGATGGACATTTAGGTTGTTTCCACATCTTGGCTATCATAAACAGTGCTTCTGTGAACACAGGAGTGCTGACACCTCTTAACTTTAAAATGTTGCTTACTGGCTCCTCTTCTTCTCTCCCATTTCCATAGACAATCACCAAAGTTCTATTCCCACTTCTTTCTATGTACTTCAGCTCTTGGTCATCTTACAGGCCTGTGACTTTAGCAAAGCTGTCACACTGCTCCTTACCCTCCCTCCAGTCCCCAGCCTGGTGTTGGCCCCTGGATTCATCACTGGAACAGCAAGCCTAAGCTCATCACTCCCTCATGCTGATATTAATACCTGCCATTGGCTTCCCTGACTCTGATTAAGACACCCACCCTCTACTAATCCAACCAAACTCCCTCTCCCAGAGCCCTCAGTACTGTAGATTCCAGCTCTCCCTGACACCGACTTCATCACCCCACAATGTGTTTTACATTCTTCTATTCTCAAAACCACCAATCCATTTTAGACTACCATTAGGCCCTGCAGTTGACTCCACATTTTCTCTCCCAGCACTTCAATCCTTATATTCAGTCCCTAGTGCGATTCATTGCCAGGCTCTCCCCTGCTCCAAATTCCCAATGCATACAGGCTTGAGTAAAACAGCAAGGCCTGGCAGGCAAAACCCTCCACTATACAGTTACATCTCACTGGCTTTGGACTCCAGCTCTACCTCTCACTTACTCTGTTGCTAAATGTCTGAGTTGCTTCGTCATCTGAAAGCAGGCATGAATAACCATACTAACCTCACAGGATTTTGTCAAGATTGACTAAAATAATGCATGTAAAACACTCAGCACAGTCCTTGCCAGACATCACTCAGTTACACTTTGGCTGTTATTACTCAAACTTCATCTCTAACAACTCACATATACACACCCTGCATTCTACCCTCTCCCTTTGTCCTAGTGAGTCCTTCTTCATGGAGCATCCTCCTAACCCACTTTCCCTCTTCTGTCTGAGGCAAAGTCCTCCATCTTCCGAAGACCACTTTCAGCACTGCCTTTTCCATGAAGCCTTTTCTCACCCCCTCTCCCATCCTAAATGGGTTTGCTTCTTCTTGGACTCTGCTTCACTTTTGTGCTACCTGAAAGTATTAGTCACGTTTCCTGCACTCTGACTCACTCTTCGTATCCTGACTGCTAGATGTTGGGTCTGCATCTCACTCAGGGACTGCATTTTATTCATCTCTAAATTCTGTGGAAAAATAACTTACAAAGATTGGTGAGCCAGGGAAAGAGTTCTCTGTGTGAGCACATTTATTTATTCCTACAGGCGCCTTCCTCCTTTACTGTTCACTGAAATCATTTGGGATTACTTATGTATTTCAGAATATTTTGGCTATTCCTTCCTTGTGAGATCTCCTTGCCATTTTAAGTCTTTGGCCACAAGAGACATCATTTCTCTTTTCTCTGACTTATCTCAAATATTTCTAGTATCATAGAGATGTTATGCCCAAAGCATCCTTCTTGGGGGATTTCATTTCCTGGTTTCTGTCACTTTCTGTCACTGGCTAACACTTCTTTGTTGGCTCAGAAAGAAACCCAGAGCTATCATTCTCTGCATTATTTTCTCAGTCTTCATAAAAATTAAATGATCAGCAAAACAAGTCAAGAGTTTATCAGAAGTTAGCAGAATGACAAATCCAGTGAGTGATTTCCTGATTGAATCTCCTTTTTATCAGCATATGTGGTATTCATTCTAAAGTTACAGTTTCTGAGAAGAAAGCGCCCACCATGGCCTCTGTCTGGCCATCCATAATACTGATCCTATTATAATCTTTCTTCTCTACCACGCCCCCTTACCCAGGGATTCATCATTAGGGTCTAGATTTCCCCAAGACTGCTTCTTTACAGCAAAACATTCCCTTCTAAAATCATACTCTAGTCACAAGAACCACCCTAACCGCGGAGAGACAGATCCAATGATGCTATCTATATCCAAGTTTTAATGTTTTAACTTTATTTTGCTTCATTCTCATAGGCTGCGCAATGGCAAACAGCTGCAGGTATTATTACCAACCAGCTGCTCAGGCTTTTTTAAGAAGAAATTACTGAAGTTCTCCTCCTCTGTTATTGGTCTTCTTATCTTTGCTCTGCTTGTTGTTCTCCAGCCAATCAAGTTTTAAGGTTTTTTTCCTTCCCATCAAATATCAGTTCAACTCTCTTACACAGGTTAGCAAATCTCTTGGCAAACACACGTGTCCTCAAAAGATGGCAAGAACCTGCTCCGCAAATCAAACTCTGCTTGTCAACACTATTTGTGCTGTAGTTACGTGTACACTTTCCATATCCTCTTCAAGCTCATGGTCTACCCTTCCCCGAAAGGTAGAGACACCACATATCCCCCTCAAGTTCTTTAGTTTCCTACCATGATTTCATAGAACTCATGATACATCTGAGGTTTCTTTTGACATTTAGTGTATTTTTACCCAAAGCAGTGAACAGGGGTGATAGCTGATAGATCTGATATTTTGGTAAGTTAGCATGCATGCCTTGGCTTGTTGTCCAGCAATATCCTTTCTCCCCTTCTTTAGCAATACAACTCTCGAGTTTTAGTTGGGTTCATGGGCATCTAATTAGAGGCTACACTTCTAGCATTCTTTGCAGCTTGGTGGGGGCTCATGACTAAGGGCTGCCAATGAGATGTGAGCAGAGCTGTTTGTCTTCCAGGTCATGATCCTAAAAAGAGATGCACATGTTCCCTGCCTTTTCCCTCATTCCTGAGAAATGGAAGATGGTGATAGCTGGACCCAGAAATGAAAGCCACTAGTTGAAGACCATAGTGTCACCATGCCAGCCAAGGAATAACGACTTTTGGACAGTTACATGAGAGAGAAATAAACTTTAACCTTGTTAATGTCACTTAATTTTTGGATCTCTCAGTTATACAGGTTTAGTGCAAATAATGTTGGCCCTAAGAAGCTGGCATGCCTTAAAATTAGGAACCTTAGGTCACCTCTGTACATCTTAACAGAAAGCTGCCAATCGCCTCTGTCTTGGCCAGCTTCCTGTGCCAGAAACAGGAACCTCTGGCAATGAGAATCCTTTTCATTATCTGACAAAATAAGAAAAGCTACACTTTTTTTTTTATAGAGTCGTGCTCTGTCACCCAGGCTGGAGGGCACTGGCGCGATCTTGGTTCACTACAACTTCCACCTCCTGGGTTCAAGCAATTCTTCTGCCTCAGCCTCCTGAGTAGCTGGGATTACAGGTGCCTGCCACCACATCCAGCTAATTTTTGTACTTTTTGTAGAGATGAGGTTTCACCATGTTGGCCAGGCTGGTCTCAACCTCCTGACCTCAGGTGATCCACCCACCTCTGCCTCCCAAAGTGTTGGGATTACAGGTGTGAGCCATGGCTCCAAGAGTCACTACAGACCAGGATTAATCAATGTTCTGAAGGGAGAGAGATAAGTCCATAGATCCTCTGACAACTCCTCCACTCCTGAAATCAGAAATGGGCTGAGTTTTCCTCCTCTTTCTGCAGTTTAGCTACTCTTACTTGTCCTTCCACACCTTACAAGGAAGAAATACTTAAGAACAAATGTAAGCTAATAAAGGAAGCTACAATCGACACATGGCCAAAAGAAGACAGGCACACTGACGAAAACTCAATTCAATATCTATCCCATAAAGTAACTACTATGTGTCCACTGCTGTGCTAACCCTTCAGTGATGGAAACTAAGTGACAGAAGTTTAATCCAAGGAGAAAACCACTGTGATCAAGGAGATAAGATGTCACAAATGAAGTAAGCCAGAACACATCCCAGAGGGAGCCATCTGGTAGGTGCTGTGGGCAGTCACAAGGGAAGAGCTCAGTGAGGCTGGACTTGTGAGAAAAAGCTTGGAAGAGGTGGCCTGCACGGCGCCATGAAGATGTGGGTAAGGCCTGACTGGGTAGAGAGAAGCGTGGAAGACAAAGCCGTGAGCTGGGCAGCGAGGGGCACCTCTTGCAACATTTCTCAATTCCATCTGCTTGACAAGATCACCCTGGGAAGCTTCTACAAAATCCCAAAGCCTGGTGCCATTTCATACCAACTGGTCCAGACACTGGGGATGAGGCCAGGGAAAGGGCATCTTGAGATACTCCCAGGTGACCTGGATACACAGCAAGGGTTGAGCCACTGCTCTAAGATAATCTTGCATCCAGAAATGACAGATTTACTCCACAGAACTGCCTTCTTTAATTTTGGTATTTAATTTTGTTTGAGCATCTTATGCCAGACCTATGTCTGCTGCATCCAATTTACACCAAATTGAAATGCAAAGCAGGATGTGACTTAGCAGTTTAAAGGGTAAGAAAAGATAGCACCACCCAAGAACTTAAAATAACATCTGGTGGTTTGAATTTTATCAGTGGGTGTTGTTACATTCCCTTAACTGACAACTGCTTGCAGAAGCATGGTAGAGTTTTAACAATTGGCAACCACAGACAGCATTTCATTACTTATCTAAAAAGACTATCAATTGAGTTACTATAAAATGTGAGTGTGAATTTTTAAAACTTCCCTATTTCCTATAAAAATCTACTTATCTTTTCAGAAATGTGAACAGCCAGTTAACAATGGGTAATGCTCTGTAAATGCTAACTGAACACTCTCAAATAACAAGAAACAAAATACCCTAGTGGGTCATGTATCAGATGTACATACTTCAGGTTTGTTTGTCTACCTAACTAAAAATAACCCTGGGACTGAAAATCTAAACTTAAACCAAATTCTATAAATCTAAGTCCCCAAGATATATTTTGGAGGTATCCTTCCAAAACTGCAGGGGCAATAATAAACAATTCCTTGTAAGAGAATCACTAATTTAGGGTACGTAGGTGGGGAGAAAAAGGGATACAGGAAGTTTTACTCATTTCTATGGGAAAAAAAAGATTACTGCAAAAACTTAACCTGAGATACTTTTAAACTAGTACAAACTGGAAAAAAAGAGAGACATAAAAGGAAAAGGCAGAGAAAACAGGTTTTAAAAAGGTGGGGTAGTTACTGGCAGACTAGAGCTAAAAAGTTCCCAATGCTAACAATGAATGACACAGTTATTCTCCCCAGGAGAGTGTATAGATCAGAAACCATTTGAAGACTCTGTCTCATTCTTGTTTTTGTTTTGTCTTAATTGACCTGGTAGGTGGTAGGTTCTTTACAAAATTGATAACCTGTGTTCCTTCCCCTTCACACTAGCTGCCAGAAGATTTTTACTAAACTTATTTTATCTCAGAAGAAAATATTCACAAGTATCCATTTATCAAACTTTACAAAATTGTAGAAAGACGGATCCTAATTCTTTAGGAGTTTACATCTAATGAGAACGTTACCAAAAAATAACAGTTCATAGGAATTACAAATAAGAAAATCTATGTCAAAATGTGGGATATAAGTAATGTTTTAAAACTATAAGCTGGATTCCATCATGTTAATTTTAAAAATCAAATTCAGCGACCAGGGCCCTGGTCTTCCCTGCATATTCCCCTATGTTGCACATTCATTGCAGACATCCATTGATTAGGGAGTTTAGCACATTAAGGGTGTTCTAATAAACCATTCTGTGCTTACCGTTTTTCATCAAAGAACTCTTGAGTACTACGCAAAAGGCAACTCCCCCATCCTCACACCTAAAGACAGAACAGCCCAGCACAGAACAATGACAATCATAGCTCCTGAAAATGAGATGCACCCAGTCTCAGACCCAAGGCAGACATCAAGACTTATTTTCGGCTTAGAGCAAGCTGATGCCAGTTCTGATTCATCATTACTGGGTGTAAAAGATGTATTTTTCAAAGATGACCACACCAATGTACATCCCATCCCACACGCTCCTCTAACGACGTGACAGCGACACTTCTTTGTCATTAGGTGGCTTCTATATTCCCATCCTTTTAATTTGAGTGGCTTCTAATTATGGCAGAAATGATGCCTGTGACTTCTGAGGCTGCGTTAGAAATGACAATGTAACTTCCACTTGACGTCCTCTTGTCTCAGCGTGCTTGCCCTTCAACTCAACCACCACAATGTGAGTAAGCTCTAGCTAGCCAGTGTGGAAAGAACACATGGAGAGATCCATTTGGAAAAGAATGGCGACCCCCGCCACCTAGGCCGATAACCAGCATCAACACACAGACATGTTACTGAGCAAGCATTCAATCCTTCCCAGCCTCCATCCTTCTTGCTGTCCCAGCTGCCACTGAGTAGAGCAGAAACTATGTCTCTTCATCAAGTCCCACCCAAATTACAGCTGTCAGGGATATAAAAACATTGTCATTAACCCTCCAATTCATTGTCATTGTCTCAATTTACCAAGTTTTGGGGTTGTTACATAGCATTAGACCACTGAAACCATAGGCAGGAAGCCCTGGCCGAGCTCCAGGCTGGGAAGGTGGAAGTATGAGAATGTGGGGTGAAAAAGTCTCCTAGTTCAGTCAGTAGCAACGCTTTCTTCTCCTGACCCTCAGGCCAGCAGGCTCCTGCTACCAGAGCATCCCACTCCCGCCATGTAGGTCAGACTTAGAAGGAGGCTCCTTGACCAACAAACCCTGACTCCCTTGTAAAGTCACTTACAAGAAGCAGACATGGTCTAGTGTGGGGGCCAATCAGCTGACCAAGGCCCGTGTGTGTTTGATAGTGGCAGACAGATCACAAAGTGACACTGGGAATCTCAGACTGGGCACAAAGATGAAAAGACGTATGAACTCCTTAAAAACCCTGTAAAAATTCTTTTCAGCCTAGACCTCAAAATTTCTCCCTTATCATTTGGCATTTATCTTCATAATAGTTGAAGCTGTGGTTGGGAGCGCATTGTCATGTGGTAACTGAGCCACAGAGAAATTAAGTATCTCACTAAGGTCACAGGGTCAGTTAGTGGGGGTACAGCTAGGACAGGGACAAGCATCAAAGACCGTATCCTGTCAAGAACATACATCCAAAAAGGGAAAAGGGAGCTAAAGCAAAAGTTGTACGTGTATGCACTGTAACTTTCCTTAAGGAACAGATTTATTATCAAAGAGTCAAAATCCCGAGCACCACTCAATCCTTTGGTAAAAACATGGAGACTCTTGGGTGTTGGCCAGAGGGCTGTTCTTTCAATATTGCAGAGCAAAGATCTAGTTCCTGCCATACATGGGCTTCCCTGAAGGCTATCTGTGCCCAGAAACCACAAAGGATACCAACAAGGTAATATGGAAAGCAGTTCGTCAACTAAGTAGGAGTCAAAGAAAGATTGAAAGTAGAGGTAACAAGCGAGAAGACAAGAGCCCAACTCTTAAGGCTGGGATGAACCCCGCAGGATCATGGAAAGAAAAGATCAGCCTGCAGACCACAGCCAACCATTGGACAGCAGAGCCAGTATTGGACAGTATCAAGGTCTACCAGCCAGTAGCATCCACTAGCCGGTACAACTTGATGCTGTCAATACTGTAGCTTCCGGCCACATGCCCCAGTGAGCGCATGACATGTGGCCAGTGCAACTAAGAAACTAAATTTCAAATTATTGAAATTTACGTAGCCACAGATGGCTGGCATCTACCATACTGGAGAGCCCAGTTTTAGACCATATCACTCTAAACCACTTAACCTTCTCCCCTTTTTCTGTAGCACAAAATGGGCAAACCTAGACACATTTCTGCTTCCTGAAATCTTCCAGGTGTGTCCTGCTCCACCTCCTCTGAAAAAGTAGGTGGCTGGTATACACCTGACTCACCACAAAGTATGAGGCCAAAACTTAAGTGCATTAAGTCATATCCAGGCAATTTTCTGTCCCATTTCCTCCACTGTCTGGATAAAATGAAATAAAAAATAAAACAGACTATTGGTTTTCTACATGAGATCAGAAGGGTTTTTTAGTAAAAAGCCCAATATAAACTGACAGGTACTTCAAACTGTGTATTTGTCACAAGAGATGAGCTGCCCTATAAGGACCAGACCCTCCAGCTCATACAGCTTCAACTAGAAACCGTTTAGGAATGGCTCATAATCCCCCTGCTCAGTATCAAGACAACAGGCTGTCAGACAAGGCAAAAGATCATACTTCATAACCAAAAAAGTTATTAGTTAAAAAAAAATCAGATGTCAATTTTTTTGTTAGATGAAAGTATTTACCACTTTCTAATATCTTCAGATGGCAACTAAAACCTACCATCAGCCAGCCAGGTGCCTTTTCACAGTGAGTGGGGAAGGAGAATGAGAAATATTTTAAGAGGGTTCCCACACAATTTACAAAGTCCTGTAAACAGCTCCACAAAGCTGCCCAGTCTCTCATTTGGCCTGCTGGAAAGTTGTTAATCTGTCAAAGAAAGGAGAAACTCACCAAGAAAACAACTGGTTCTCCAACATGTAAGATTTTCCCATAATCTGACCCCTGATTTACCAACTCACACTTACTTCAGCCATTACCCTATAGAGTTCACAATTTCAGGCAAACAGTTTTTAATGCTCCCCCAGTGAAGGTAGGCATTCTCACAAATTGCTAGTAGACTAGAAATGCAAACAACCTCTTTGGAAGACAGTTTGGCAATAAAAAAATTGTCTTTCAAAAATAAAGGCAACAGATGATTCCCAAACATGATAATCCTCAAACATGAAATATTTCCAAACTCAAGGAATATGACACCCAAAACTCGTTTCTTTAAAAAAAAAAAAAAAAAAAATTGACCATGAAGTTCACCAAACATTAAATTTTTAAGAATGAAAAGCCTCGGTAAAAAGACCAATGGTTAACAGTACATTGATTAGGAATAAACAGGTGAAAGGATACCCAGGGGAAATTAGAGCTACGGAGTATTAAAAGTATAAAGCCTAACAAAACAAAAATAAAACAAGCAGCATATATCAGAAAGCCAGGCAGGGATGGAGAGAGGAGGCATTCGATGTTTATCACGTTGTCCTGTTATTCTCAATCCATCCTGCCTTCCGACCTCTTGGCGGTTTTCATCTCTTTTCTGAACCTAAGAGAACAAATACCCTTATGCTAAAGAATTACTTTTCAGAAGATTGACAATTTCTTTCTCTTTTGTTAAATTCAAGTAAGATCAAACTGAACGTTTTCCTTTTAAAGCCATGTTTTGTTTGAACTCAGTTTTACGCAATTATTTCTGCCCGTCCTTTATCTCCCCATCCTCTGTTCCTCTCTCACTACACGTGCAGAGGCATGGCTGAAATAAATGTTAACGTTTGTTATCTTCTGCTTGAGCTTTTTTGGGTAATATTTTACTTTCTCCTTTGAACATTTTTTTCTTTTGCCTGATTTTTTAAAATTAGGAAAATATTACTAAAGTAAAAATAAAACAGCTATGACTTTTCTGGTTTGCATGGTTCTTTTTCCATTTGTTCACCCGATCTGTGTTTCTCTTATTTCCCCCAACCCTCACCAACCTCAGATTCTGACTCATACACCTCCATCAGTTTTCTTCATTCCCTGACCCTCTTCTCTGGTTGTGTCTCAGTTGTTGGAGAAACCTTATGTGTCACGCTCTAAGGTAAAAGAATCTGCCTGATATCACTCCTCCCGACACCATCATCAAGTAGGGAAGTGTAGAAACCTCCCGAGAATGTAGATAAGAAAAACGTGATGTCTGGGTATTTTCACTAGAGATGTGAAATGGAAACTACCCATGCTGGGAATCCCAGCTGTGCTGCTGTTACACCACAATGGTGACATACACCAACACACACAAACCAGGTTTACTGGCAGCCATGCCACTAAGACGTCTTCCATTTTCCCCCATTGCTCTCTCTCTCTCTCGTTTTTTTAGTAAATTAAATAACTCCTATTTGATGACTTCGAAGATGGAAGGAAGGGTGAGTGTGTGGATAGAGGGAGGGAAGGAAAAAGAATTCCTGGGAGTTGAGAGGCCTGCACCCACATTTCTAACTATACACAATTTGCTCTACCACAGAACTCCACGAACGTGTTCCAGTGATGACAAGCTTATCTACAACCCCAGCACCATGATAGTGGTCCATATTTTGTTTATTCTGTAGCAGAAGTCAGTGGTCATGTTTACCGCAGGTCCTCAGGGATGTGTATCAGAGCAAAATCTGCAGAAATTGCATTTTCAAGTTCACTGTATCAAGGATTATCAGGCACCACACAGATCGAGCAATACAAGTAACAGATGTTTAAAAAGCCAAATATTGATATTCTGGAGCATAGGATATTCTGTAACTTATATATATACACACACACAAAAAGTTTCATCAATTTGGTTGTAACTCCTAATTTAAGCTCTCACTTTTGTGACAGTTCTTAAGAGAATAGACACAGTCAGCTTCTATGTTAGGTACCAGCAGACATGACCTTTCTTAGAAACAGCAACTCAAAAAGACTAAAGAATAAGACTTCATGTCTAAGAAATAAAGGCATTACTCTGAATCCTAACTATGCAAAATATGCCTTGGCAAATACCGGTCCCAGAAGGCTCTCTGCGGACCAGGGGGAGACTCCAGAGACTAGTTAGTCATCTTTGGCAAGTCCTGCTCTTACATTCACTCTTAATGACACCGTATAACATATGTTGGCACATTAAAGACTAAGAAACCCTGAAGTTAAACAGCAACAACAACAACAAAACCCAAACCTGTTAACTTGGTTGAACTCATTCCAAACCTATTTGATAATGGAATCCATTCTCTCAGGCAAAACTTACCCAGTTACCGACATTCCTTCAGCCTGACGATCCTGTCTAGCTTTCAAATTTAGTGATCCTATGAGTCCACAAAATGCCTTGAACTCTTACCCATAAAGGTTGGCTTACCCTCGCACATAATAACAAGCATAGGTGCCATTTCTCAGTGTGTATCAGGCTCACAGCAGTGGTAATAACACCTGGATACTCTTTGTTTATCATTTCATGTATAGACGTGAGAGGTCAAGAGAGTCATGAGAAACTGACCATCACATAAACACCGTGGCAACGTTCAGAAGCTGGCAGCATGCTTTCCTACCTGACCCTATCCTCCCTAAATTTCCCTCCTTGGTTCTCATGACCACATACCTTTGCCATCCCCAACGTCCCACTGTGCTCTCTACTTGCTGTTTAAACTTTACTGCTCAGACTCAATCCTTCCTATTTCAATCTGGAATTAACCTAGAAAACATCTAGATGGAAGTACGTGAGTATCTGGAAGAAAGAAGTGCCACGCAAGAGAGTTAAAACATTAAGTCAGCTGGATAAACTACTCATAAAAATCTTGTGGAAAATACCTCAGTAATTAAATATTCACACAACTGTCATGTGGGCTTACATAGAAACATATGTACAAGCAATTAACTTTGTATTTACCCAAGCAAATAAGAAAATGGGATCAACATTTAGTACTCACTTCACAAATGTTCACTGATCACTTACTATTGGTCAGGCACAGTTCTAGACATTGGAGATAAAGCAGTGAAATTAGTCTGAAACATTACGCAAATATCACAGTATAGACTAGAAAATTCAGTAACTCCAATTCTTATGACCCTGGAGAAAATAGTTTCTAAATGGAAGACAAATTACTTTAAGGAAGAATTGAGAATCATATTACAAGGTACCAAGCAAGCTTTTGAATCCATGAGAAAAGGATAGAAAAGGCAAAAGACGTAAATTTTGTACCTAACATTTCCCAGGTACAATGCTAGATGCTCCTATATATATCACATTATTTTATTCCCAAAATTATTCTTTGATTTGATAAAGTTTCATTTTATAGTTAAGGAACAGACAGAGCTAGTGGCCAAATTTTTGGAATGTGTCCGATTCCATGCAAGTTCACACCTTTTATATAAATAGTGAGGCTAGATCTGAAACTGAATTCATGGCCACTTCAAAATAACATTTCCAATATGACTTCATGATGACAAAGAAAAGATATCTCAAAATATGTGTGGGAGAAGGACAGACATCAGTATCACATCAAAAAAATAATCTTTTCTAACTTGGAGGAGTCACACTTTCTGATTTCAAGTTACTACAAAGCTACAGGCATCAAGAAAACGTACCCTAGCATAAAGACGGACATACAGATCAGTGGAGTAAGAATGAAAATGTAGAGAGCAAGCCCGCATATTTATAGTCAATTCATTTTTGACAAAAGGGACTAGATAATCCAATGGGGAAAAAATAGTCTTTAAAACAAAGGGTGCTGGTAATGGAACTTGACATCTACACGCAAAAGAATAAAGTTGGGCTCCCTACCTCATACTATGTGCAAAAATTAACTCAAAATGGACCAAAGACATAAATGTAAGAGCTAAGTCTACAAAACTCTTAGAAGAAAACACAGAGATAACTCTTCCTGACCTTGGATTAGGTGATGGTTTCTGATATACGGCACTTAAAACACGGGGGAAAAAGTGATAAATTGGACTTCATCAAAATTAAAACATTTTGCACTTCAAAGGGTAATATCAAGAAAATAAAAAGACAGTCCACGGAATGAGAGATAATATTTGCCGATCATCTAATATGGGTCTAGTATGCAGAATAAAGAACTCTTACAACTCAAGAATAAAAAACAAATAACCCAATATTTCAAATGGGCAAGTAACTACAACAGACATTTCTCCTTCAAAGAAGACACACAGATGGCCAATAAGCACATGAAAAGATGTCAATGTCATTAAACATAAGGAAATGCAAGTCAAAACCACAATGAGATACCACTAAAATGTCTACCTAAAATTAATTAATTAACTAATAGTAACAAGTTATTGAGGATGTGGAGAAACTGGAACTTTATACAATTTGGTGGGAATGTAAACTCTGAATAACCTTCTGGCAGTTCCAGACATATGAAAATGTATGTCTACACGAAATCTTATATAGGCATATCCTTAATAGTATTATTTATAATAGTCAAAAAGTAGAAAAAGCTAAATGTCTATTAACTGAATGCATAAATAAAAAGTAGAATATCCACACAATGAAATATTATTTTAGCCAAAAAAAAAGGAATTAAACAGTGAATCATGCTACAACATGCATGAACATGGAAAACGTTATGCTAAGTGAATGAGGACAGATTTTTAAAAGTCCATATATTGTATTATTTCATTTATATAAAATGTCCAGAATAAACAAATTTATAGAGACAGAAAATAGATTAATGTTTGCCAGGGGGTAGAGGCAGAAGGAAATAAAGTAATACGGAGTTTCTCTCTGAGGTGATAGAAATTCATTAGATAGTGGCGATGGTTACATGATTTTGTGAATATACTAAAAAATATTACTGGCATATGTTCTAGAAGAGTAAATTTTGTGGTATGCTAATTATATCTAAATGTAAAAATCCCTTGAAAACTCCAACAAGAAAGTTTTGAAAACCCCACCAAGACTGCTTTAAAATAGCAAGCTCAGGTGAAAACAAATGACCAAATAAAATCAACATGGGACCTTGTGATTTAGGATCAGTCTACATAAAGCCTACCGAATCTATACCATCTAGTGAACTCATGGAAATGAAAGAATGAAACAGCAAAAGTCAGAGGTCATATCCAACTTCAACACATGGAAACACCTGTACAAATTATGACAAGACTTGTCAATCCTGCTGCCACATGAGTTACACTAGAACTCGCTTGAGAGATTGGTGACAATTACATCCAGTAATGAACCTGGGGCCTTCTAAGATCTTAAAGACTTTCTCCTATCCCAGAAGGCAGCACCAGCTTAGATCTCTGAGCATCTATTTATGTGTAAATCCAAGGTCTAATGAAAATCTTTACAGAATGACTAAAAGCCTAATCTGGATATCACATGAAAATGACTTTCAATTTCTCTCTTTTTTTTTTATACCCAAAGAGTCACCTCATACAGGAGAAAATGACTTTCAAACTCTAAAACAATTGGTTTATCTTTGCCCTATATGCTTGCTTTCCATTTAGCAGTGACTCAAGCCCACATTTAAAAAAAAAAAAAAAAAGTTACAACTCTAATTCTCAGAAATACCACAATGTAGGCTAAAATAGATACACATATGTACACCCATATTCACACAAACCAACTCATCATGAATCCAAAGAATGACACAGACTAATGAAAAGCCTGAATTGCATTGTCTACAGTCAAAAGAACAACATGAATAGAGCAGCACAGATGATTCCAACGTTTGAGAGGCTGTGTTCCAAAAGGTAATTGTAAATCAGCTCTCTGACACTACTCAAAACACATTTGTTCATAGAAGTTTGGTCACGTGCCCGGCCAGCCCAGAGAGGGCTATGCAATGCCCTTGAAGCTAAACACGTCTTCCAAGGTCGAGAATGTACCTCAGAAGTGGCAGCATCCTGGCTGCAGCAGCAGGAAATACAAAGACTCTGTACCTTCTAGGGTACCTCTCAGGTACCCTAAACTGATGAGCAAATACAGGGCATGGTCCACATTGGGAATCCCATCCTCCTCCCACTGAGACATACAAATCCTTCACAAGGGATCTCTAAGCCTGGAAGGACCTGTGGCTTCCTGCTACTCTCCCAAAGTTCTAATCTCAGTACAATTCTGCTAATTTGGAAAAGAAAACAAACAAGAGTTCACATTACGGGATATTTAAGAACTTTCCAATGAAGTACTACATTCTTACGGAAAGCCAAATTGCTGGATTTTTCAAAAACGTATTTTATAGGGAAGACACATGAAAAGTAGATTAGGAAAAGTAGATTTGTGACTTTTGGCAGCTTCTCAACATCTACAACCAATACAAATTCAGTTTTTCACCACCTTTATGTCCCACACCCAGCCAAGAGGCTGGCAGAAACACTTGTGGAATCTCTGGACTTTTAACACTGTTAGTATTGTGAATGCAATTTACTTTTTAAATACTGTAATTTACATACAGTGTGATGGGGATTAACAGGATTGACCTGGCCTCAAAAAAGACATCATTTAGTGAGAAATAGGAAATAAGTTAAAAAATACAAACTATCCACAAATACTGCACTGTCTGGACTATGTTTCAAAAAGTCCTAACAGGGCACAGTGAGGTGGACTGCGGAGAGCACAAACTTTGGTGTTAGAAAGGTGGCTTGCTTTTGCCAGCAATGTGACCTTGAGCAAATCTGCTTCTTGTGCCTTGATATTCTCAACCAGGGAACAATTCCCTCTCAAGGGAATTATATGGCTGAATAACCAGGGTGGGAGGTAAATTAAGTTTTCAGTGGATACCGTGGTGCTTTTAGAGTTTGGTTCTACAAACATGCATTTCTCAGTTCAACAATTAAATACATAAAATGCACTACATGATTCATCATTACAGTAAATCCCAAGTGAGAGCTGGGAAGTGCATAAAAATGCCAAGCTGCTCTCCCTAGCCCTTCCCTTATTTCCCTGTGCCCTCTCTTGGTTGTCCTGTGACTTCCATAGAGCTGCCAGCTCTGCCCTGGTCCTCAGTCTGACCTCATTCTAGCCTGACCACCTGCTTCTGACTCACAGCCTTGCTATGAACCCTGCTGCTTGCATGTAATCCCCAAGTCCTGCCTCAGGTTTTCAGGTCAAGGATCTCTGTCCAACCCTGTCCCCCCATCCCCACCCTCTTGGTGAAAGTGGGATCACCCTCTCAGGGAGAACCACAGGGCTAATTCTGATTCCAAAGCAAGCTATTACCTTAGGGTCGATGCAGCAAACAAACCAAAAAGCATATTTGCTTACAGTTTTTGGAGAAGAAATAAAGGAAAAGAATAAGAATAAAACATAAAAGCATGACCATCAGAGACACTCTACACTGTAACTACCACATGCCTCCCCGACCCCAACACACACATAGAATCAGAGATGGAACAAATGAAGCAAATCTTCCTCAAGTTCAGAACAGCAAATCTAATCCTAGAAAATAGTTTCCATCAATCACGATAGGTTATCTATCTAGAAAGGGCCATCACTAGGCCCACAGAGGAGCCCAAGCACGCCTGCTGACCTCTCCCTACAGAGTGGAGGCTCCTCAGGACTGCGGAGTCAGAGCTAGAAGAATATCTCCACTCCTCAGCAACCTGCTCCTAAAACCAGCATCTTCCACTCTCAGGGTGGGAATCAGCATCTAGGTCTGTGCCTCGTGTCTCCTGGGCCACGGGAGTAACCTCAAACAAGGGCTGCCACTGTGCTGACCTAGCTGAGCCAACCAGATTCTGTTCCTTAGAATGTGGAAAAATTTGGAAGCTAGATACACAGTGACATAGACAGACTCTGAAGACCAATGAACTAACTCAGTAGATGAGTAGGACTACCAGGGCAGCTATTTTTAACCATGAGCGGGGAAAGCAGGGATGAGAATGGGACGGCGGGGCAGACAGAGAGAGGGAGAGACTAAAAGAGAAGAGAGACTGACAGACAAGAGTCCCAGAGAAATGCAGAGTGCAAGCCACAGAGACAGGCGGACAGACAGCAGGCGCACGCAATGAGACAGAGGCAGGCAAAGTAACACAAACCCAAAGGAGACCAGTAAGATAGGGAGCTTGAGCAGGGCAGGCGGCTGGGTTGGGAGAAGGGAGATCCTCACAGGGCTCTGTCCTCCAAGTGGGAGGCCCTCCCATGTCACAGCAGTGCTTCCTGCTGCCTGCCAGGGGCTCTGAGAGCCACCCCCTTGCATCACTCAATAAACCCTCTCTTACCTGATCCAGTCTGTTTCTCGCTTACAAAATCCAGAAAAAGAATTTTAAATATCAACACCTAATGAGAGGAGAAGGATTGGCAATTTTGACACATATTGTGGATAAATAAATAAAAATATCTGGGAAACCTACTTAGCTATCACTATCAAAATTCTATAAATTATTCACATCTTTGGACTCAATATTTGTAATAGGAAAAAAGTATATACAACCACAATGCCCAACAGTAGAAGTTAAGCAAATTAAGACCAGAATACATTTATTTCATGTGGTGAATAATATCGCCTCTAAAAATATTTATGGTTAAGAGAAAAATGCTAAATATAAAAGTACCTAGAACTATATAAAAATGTACATTGAAAATAAAGATCACAAGGAAATATCCAGAGAGACAGGAGGCTATATTTGGGTGGCAACTCTAAGAGATTTTTTCTTCCTCTATATGTTCTCTGTATTTTCAACATTTTCATAATGAGAATATATTCAAGATGATATATTTACTTAAAAAATAGAATAAAGAGGGAAAAAGTAGTAAGAGTCTATCCCCAATATACTTTTGTACTTGTGACTTTCCTGCTGCTACAACACCCAGTATGGATTCCTACACAGAACTGGCTCTAAGAATTACCATCCCTCTTTTTCTGGCTGGAACCATGGAGGGTGTAGAAGAGAAAAAGAATGTTCCTGCTGTGCCAGAAACCCTTAAGAAAAAGCGAAGGAATTTTGCAGAGCCGAAGATCAAGCGCCTGAGAAAGAAGTTTGCCCAAAAGATGGTTCGAAAGGCAAGGAGGAAGCTTATCTATGACAAAGTGAAGCACTATCACAAGGAATACAGGCAGATGTATGGACTGAAATAGGAATGGCAAGGATGGCAAGAAAAGCCAGCAACTTCTAAATGCCTGCAGAACCCAAATTGGCACTTGTCATCAGGATCAGAGGTGTCAACGGTGTGAGCCCAAAGGTCTGAAAGGTGTTGCAGCTTCTTGGTCTTCGTCACATCTTCAATGGAACCTTTGTGAAACTCAACAAGGCTTCAATTAACATGCTGAGGATTGTAGAGCCATATATTGCATGGGGGTTCCCAAAACTGAAGTCAGTAAATGAACTAATCTATAAGTATGGTTATGGCAAAATCAATAAGCAGTGAAATGCTTTGACAGGTAACACTTTGATTGCTCGATCTCTTGGTAAATATGGCATCACCTGCATGGAGGATCTGATTCATGAGATCTATACTGTTGGAAAACACTTCAAAGAAGCAAATAACTTCTGACCCCTCAAATTATCTTCTCCATGAGGTGAAATGAAGAAAAAGACCACCCATTTTGTGGAAGGTGGAGACGCTGGCAACAGAACGGACCAGATCAACAGGCTTATTAGAAGAATGAACTAAGGTGTCTACCATGATTATTTTTCTAAGCTGGTCGGTTAATAAGCAATACTTGCTCTCAAACTGAATTAAAAATAAAAATAGAAAAATAATTGCCGTCCTCTGGCTAAGCTTCTTCCTACTATTGTCATGGTGACATTTACTCAGTAAACATTTCCTCAATGCCTGCCCACTTTGCACAAGGTTGAGTAACGGCTGCTGATACTCTGATGGGCCCGCTACTTTCTAAGACAGCCAATTTCATTTTTAAATGTTTGGGTGACATCGATTATCTCCAACTTAATCAGCCATCCCGAGGCCTGTCTAGCAGCTCACCACTCTGATAGTAATCAGAAGGCTGTTAGATGCCCAACAAGTTCCCCCTTTTCTCAAGATACCTAGATCTAGAGCTGCTCATGGTTCTGCCTCGTAGTCAGATTTGTCCCAGCTCAGGTGTTGTGCTTGTTTTCCCTTCTTTAAAGATAGTAAGAGTCAACTATATATAGCTGTCACTCTTTTTCATTTCTTTCTGTGTGTTTATACACAAGGGAGACAAGGAAGAAGGCATAGCAATTCATCATCTGTATAAGTCTTTCTGTTCTTTTTAAGAGCACAATGAAACTATACATACAATTAACATTCAAAAAATGTTACTAAAGATTTCTACATGACATGACCACAGAATTAGGTGTTTTAAAAACCATGTATATGAGCAAAGAGTTGGATTTAAAAAGCCAACAGCTGAAAAAGAAATTATCCTGGTAGACTGTTTACAGACCTATAGCTGTGATAACAAAACCTCCCTCAGCCCCTTCAACATCAACCCCAGAAGCACATGTAGAGGGTGGGTGGTTAGGCTTCTGGGCTGACATGGGCATGCTCATCTGACTTTGTTACTGTTGTCTGAGTTTTTGGAACACTGGGGAATGATGTCTGCCTATAATAATATGTAGCCACGTGCCCTTTCAAGCAAAGAGGAAATATCCCAATTCCAGCCTGAATACTCAAAGACCCAGTACGGTTTCTCTACCTTTCCTTGCTGGTCCTTACTTAATAATAAAATCTCTTTCTTCTAAGCAGCCAGTTGACAGGCTTGCTTGAAGCAAGAGACACTGAAATGTCTCAAAGGAACTCTACAAAGACGGCTTTCCTCTCAAGTTTAACTCCTAAGGAATAAATCCTTCTCTGCAAAAGTATTCTCTAGTTTATCAGGGCTAAACATGCATTCGGCAGTTCCTATTTTGATTGGAACATTTCACTGCTTTTCTCTATCACTGTAGCAGACATAATCACTGAATTGTATACAAGAGAAAAGCAGGAATAGAGATAGGTTCACTGATGGTGCATTTAAAGCAAGCTTTCTCCTTTATACCTCAATGTTGCTAGAGTGAAGAGAGTTGGCTGGCTAGCTATATTTGTATCACCCAGATTTGTGATATTGAAAAGGTTGAACAGAATAGCAGTTTTAGTTTCCACGGATCACTATTAAGACAAGATGATACAACTGGAATTAGAAATATAAAGTTCATCCTGTTTCATTAAAAGGATCCTTAAATAGCTAGAGATTGAAATCTTAACAGCCTTAAGTTTTGCAACGGTGTGATGAAGAGGCGGACACTCCAAACAGGCGGTTCCCATAACAGGGCTTGGTATGCCGTGGTAACTGGATCCTATTATTTCTCTGTGTCTAGAACAATTACCCCTTAGGTGTACTGAATCGAGGATAACGATAATGACATCTTTGTACTTACAGAAGTAGTGTTTATAAGATGGACTCTCTCATTCAACGTTTTCCAGTTTTCAGTTTGAACACGTAGGGTCATGCCATGCCCCTACAAGTTTATTCAGTGGATATTCATTACCTACAAATAAGAGGTCATCTAGCTGCAACTCAGAATCACCTATGGACAATTTAAAGAAAATACATGCTCAGGACATACTTTCCCTGAAAATTCTAATTCAATGTTCCCAGGATCCAGGTATAAACATTTTTTTAAAAAAAGCTTTCCAGATGATTGAAATGCACAGGACTGAGACTACAGGCTTGCAAGAGGAAGTCTCTGTGTTACATACAAGGCTCAATTCTCACCACTTTTCAGCTGACATTTCACCATCCAGCCACACAAATAAACTTGCAGTTCTCTACAGACTATCTCTAAACCTTTGTAGCACCCATGCCCACCCTCACTGTGAGCACAGCAGAGTGGCCACTGTATAAGGTCATAGCTCAAATGAGGCCTTCTTGTCAATTTCTGCGTAACATTCCCAGGCTGGCATGCACCAGCTGCCCTTGTACATACTTTGCATGTACATTACAACACCATTACAATAAAGATACTTGCATGCTTCTTTCCTATCTGAACTGTAAGCTCCTGGAGGACAGGACCTAGTCTCTGCTGTCTAGCAAAACACCCATCACATGATAGGTACTGAAAAAATGTTTGATGAACTAATAATTGCATCCATGTAAAACCAATGTAGTCAATGTTGTAAGAAACAGATTGCTGGCATTATTTTGAGCTGAACAGAAGAAAATTTGAATGGACATAATCACTAGTTTTTATTCAAATAGATTTTCTGTAGTGAGAGTTGGGCTCCAAGAGTTACTTAATCATCCTCAAGCACGCTACAAGAGAAAGTGCTTGGGGATCTCTGACTCAGTTAGAAGCAATGCTGCTTCCATCTTACGTCTAGAACTCATTTCAAGGGGATTCATATGTCTTCAATTCTAGTCCTAGATATCTCTGACAGAAAACCCAAAAGAAAGAAGCCAGCAGGGGAATTGACAAAAACGAAGATATATTTTATGTGCAGTTTAGAGTTTTCTGAATAGCATTTTTCTAAGCTACAGGCTTGCAGGACTTAAAATATGACTCAGAACCCCAACTGTAATGCCAACGTTTTTATTTTTAGACTTTTTAGCTGAGAATATGGCAATAAATCCAAGCTACTCAGTCTACAAATCCTCTAAACTTCCTCCTAGAGAAGAGAATAGCACTTGGCATTTCTTGGGGTATTATTTTAGTATTATTTTACTTGTATATATAGTTATGCTAGTAAAATTTTGGTGACTAAAGCAGAATTAATAACTGAAGCTCTCAATGATTCCCATGATTACCACTTAAGTTGGCAAAATATCCTCAGGCACAGAAGAAACTTGCTGATGAAAATGTGTATGGGTGGATTGTTCAGTTTTTTTCACAGTGATACACTTGCTTGTAGTTACGTCTGTGTTCTCAGACAAGTGGTAAGGGCACAGTAACAGAAGGTTAACCGTTTTGAGAGAGAAAATAGGACCAGAGAAAATTCAATGACATGCTAAAAATATTTTACACTTTATACCAACTGTGTCTTGCTGTTCAACACCTTAGCTTCTCACTACCTTATTTCTTTCTGTAAAGAAAAAAAAATGTTTCTTGAGGTGTAATTTATATACAATAAAATGCACCTGATATGGTTTGGGTCTGTAACCCCACTCAAATATCATGCCAAATTGTAACCTCCAATGTTGGAGGTGGGGCCTGGTGGGAGGTGATTGGATCATGTGGATAAATTTCCCCTTTGGTGCTGTTCTCGTGATAGTGAGTGAGTTATTGTGAGATCTGGTTGTTTAAAAGTGTGTAGTACCTCCCCTTCTCTCCCTTCCTCCTGCTCAGGCTGTGTAAGACGCACCTGCTTCCCCTTCGCCTTCTGCCATGATTGTAAGTTTCCTGAGGCCTCCCCAATCATGCATCCTGTACAGCCTGCAGAACTGTGAGCCAATTAAACCTCTTTTCTTTATAAATTACTCTAACTTCTTTATAGCATTAACAGCACCCCTTTTAACTGTACAGTTTGATAAGTCTGGAATAAATGTATATGCCTATATAACCATTGCTGCAACCAACACCTCAAAGAACATTCCCTCACCCAAAGAGCTCCCCCATGGCCTTCTACAGTCAAATCTGACCCCTATGCCTCTGATTTCTATCAAAATCATCTGGTTTTACCTGTTCTAGGACTTCATATTAATGGAATCATAGAGAATATGCTCTTTTCATTTACGGCTTCTTCGCCTCGATATGGTGTTTCTGAGTTTCAGCCATGTTGTTGCTAACATCAGTGGTACCTTCTTTTTTGCTGCCAAGTAGCATTTTTTTTTGTATAAAATATACCACAATTTATCTGTTCACCAGCTGATGAACATTTGAGTTGTTTCCAGTTTTTAGTTGTTACAATCAAGCTGCTATTAACATTTGTATTACAGCCCTTTCTCTTGGGTAAATCCAAAGGAGCAGGGTAAGCGTGTTTAGCTTTAGAAATTGCCAAACTGCTCTCTAAAGTGCCTGCACCTCTTTATACTCCCACCGGTCATGCCCGACAGCTCTAGTTGCTCCACATCCTAGCCATCATTTGCTTTTGTCAGTCTTTTACATTTTAGTCATGCTGATGGGTGTGCAGGTGTGCCTCACTGTAGTTTAATTTAGAAGGTATGAAATCTGTTTCATTCTGTGATTAACCTTTTCCTCTTTCTAAGGAACACAGGCAATGTGGCATACTGAAAGGTTACTGGATCAGGGTCATTGTCCTAAATTTTATCACCAACTTTGTCACTAAATAGTTGCATAATGCTATAAAGACTATCCCACCTCATTTCTTCCCTATTGATAAAATAGTTAATTGGGCCCAATAAGGCTTAAAGTCATGTACTAAATAAAAATGAACATAAATGAGTTTACTGAAATTACACAGTACTTTCTTAATAGTTAAGCATTTATTACAGACCGTCCCACAGTTTTCAAAGAGAATTTGTATGATAATATATTCTATTTCACGCCATAATTCTCTCCAAAATATTACACTTTTTTTTAAAGAATAAGAATCCATCAAGAATGGAGTTCCATTCAATGGAAGGCTCCCTTTTTGCCTGTTGCTTCCAAGCTAATTTGCCAAATCATGAACTTTCATGTGAACATTAATGCATTCCTTTTCATAGTCATCTGAACTTAATATCAAATTGTATCTGTTTGTAAAATGTTTCTGATTCAAAAAGCACAAGTAATCATCCTTGGTCATGTGTGTTTTGCTCACTAAGCTTTAAATTGTTGAGTGACTCAACTGGCAAATCTTTGGATTTCATTTGACAGTCTGCCTTATGCTTATACAATATCTCCTTACTATTGCTCAGCATTGTATATCTAGCAATGTAAGAAAACCAACCAAATCCCCAAAGTTAGTCTTCAATTCTCTGGGTTCTCAAAAAGCAAGGGTTAGGGTAAAGTAAAGGTGAAGGCATAGCTAATGATAAAGGAAGGAAAACATCATACATTCTTTATGAGGAAACTTTAGCAGTTAGAAGAAAGGGTAACTAATGATCAAAGGTGAGGGAGAAATGCATGGCAAAACTGAAGGAAATTAGTTTTTTCAGTTCCAAAGAAATATGCACTAAAAGAAAAAAAATGTACAAATAAAACATCTGGTGTTTGTGGGAATATGGGGAAAAAACTCAACACTTTTTATCTTCAATTCCTGTCTAAACAAACCAATTATATACTGCCTATCCAAGATTCAGATTACACTTAACAAAGGTTTCCCATCTCTTGTCCTAAAGATATCTCAAAACATGGCCCCCCAAAAATTAAAAACCCACTAAACTGTATTGCTGACAGCAAAAAAAGACATGGGTTTCAGTGGGAGGTCTATTTCAATATGAATGGGGGACACTGAGTTGCAGCTAAAAAAAGAACACAGATTAAAAATACATATGCAGTGTACTTCCAAGGGCCTCTTACCTAAGGGGGAAATGAAGAATAAAGTCATCAATTCAGTTGGTCATTAACCTTTCCAGGTTAACCTCTTAAAAAATTTAATAAAAGTTATGGTCTATTCTTTCCAGAAATGATTATATGGTTTTGCATGGTCCCAAGGAGTCTAGTGCTCTGAAAACCTTCTGTGGAGCCTTTAAGGGTTTAAGAACCTAGGTTGAGATGAAGGACTTCTGATTAAATGAATTCATCAATGGGATTTCTTCATTCAAACTTGACCTATATCCAAAAATGAGAAGGCAAACCTCTCTCCAATCCAAATGTCAAATACAAATGCATGGTAGAATGTGAAGATGATATTTTTAATTCCAAAATTATTTAACATTCTCACAGGAAGTACATGTTCAGAGGCAAAAAGTAAGCTATGGGAAGACAGATGCTCCAGACATCCATTTCCCAACCATTGCTTCCTGAACATCAAGGTAAGCCAAGAAGTCTGAATAGTCATTTGAGGGGGTGGTGTCAGTTCCTTCCTTTTTTAGAACAGGTCTTTTCTAAAAGGAGGGGCACAGAGGGAGGAGTGTGAATGGCTAGCAAAAATGTTTGCGAGCAGACTGATAAATGTTACTTAATTTGGAAAAATTCAGAAAAACAGGTGAAAAGAAATAATCTGGGAACTCTGGGTTATAAGGCAGGTGTCTATCTGTGGTAGGCAGAATAATGATCCCCAAATATGTCCATATTCTAATCCCCAGAAGCATTGAATGTACCTTATATGGCAAAAGGGACTTTGCAGATATGATGGGGAGATTATCCTAGATTGTTCTGGGAGGTCCGATCTAACCACAAGGGCCCTTATAAGAGGGTGGCAGGAGATGTAGAAAGCAATGTGATGATGGAAGCAGAGGAAGACAAGGAGTTGTGATGTGAGGCCATGAGCCAAGGAATGCAAGCCACGTCTAAAAGACAGAAAAAACAAGGAAGTGAATTCTCCACAAGAGCCTCCCAAAGGAACAATGCCCGTTGACACCTGATTTTAGTTTTCTGACCTTCAGAGCTGTAAGAAAATAAAATTGTGTTGGCTCAACCCATAAACTTAAATAACTTAAGCGTAAAGCAACTTAATTTGCTATAGCAGTAACAGGCAACGAATATAGTCTTCCCTTAAAGAAAAAGGAAGGGGATGTAAGGAAATAAAGAGAAGTATGAAACAGCATATGAAAAAAGCATTTTCTGATGAACAACAAACATGTCCATCAACAAGACTGATACTGTCTCAAATGTGGCCCTGAGCCAGCAATATATGGGGACACTGAGGCTTAACGGAAAAACATTAGGAGTTAGAAAACCTGGACTCTTTTCCTCCCACATTGACTATGTGTCATTGGGAAAACATAACCTTTGGGTCTCAGTGACTGATCTATAAAACAAAATATGTAGACTAGATGAATGACAATGTCTCCTTAACAAAGGCCAGAGGGCCTTCCCTACAGACTGGTCTAAACCAGTGGTCAGTTTTCCCATAAACTAGTTCCCATAAACCATGTCTTATTGAATTAATAAGAACTGAATGGGCACCTTTGTCCAGTTTAAAGCTTCGGCAACTGAGGCTTAACAAGGTCATATTTGTCCACCATCATTGGGATTTGAATGCCCGCATTTCGGACTGGAAGTCACCTCTTTATCCAGTGTACTTGCAGCATTTCTCGGTCAAGGTTCAAGCTGTGGGCCCTGGGGTCTGAGTTAGGTTAGAAACCAAGAGCAAGAAAACACCACCAACACAACCCAGGATCATAAACGTGCTAGAGAAAATGAAAGGGAAAACGGGGTGTTCTGGTGAGAATGTTTATGTCCCCCTGAAATTCATACATTAAAATCTAGTCACCAATTTGATGGCACTGGGATGTGGGGTCTTTGGGAGATGATTAGGTCATGAAGGCAGAGCCCTCATGAAAGGGACTAATGCCCTTTTAAGGAGTCCCCACAGAGCTGCCTTGTCCCTTCCACCCTGTGAGGACACAGCAAAAAGGCATTGTCTACCAACCAGAAAATAAGCCTCCAAGACACCAAATCCAACAGCACTTCGATCTTGCATTTTCCAGCCTCCAGAACTATGAGAAGTAAACTTCTGATATTTATAAACCACCTAGTTTATGCTATTTTGTTATAGCGGCCCAAATGGACTACGACAGGGGAAAAGACCAAACTGCCTTATGTTCAAGCATTTTAAATGCTGAGCATTCAGAAACGATCTTTCTAAGATCACTTTTTAAAACAAACGAAAACTTTCAAGACTCAAAGCTGTCCCCATGGGCAGACCCCCACTGTTCTGTAAGGCAGAATGCCATGTTACAAACCAGTGAACCGTCTTTCCTCTGTATTCAAATTCCACACTGGACCTGATGCTACTGCAGCAACTTCAGTCTTCACGGTTCACAGGAGGAGAATGGAAAGGCTGCTGCCCAAAATAGTTTAATAAGGCCAGCAGTGATTCAGAGAGTAATAACAGGCCACGCACGCAGACGCCTGCAGAACTGGGACCCAGCTGAGAGGGGGGTTCACTGCTCAAGGTTAAAATGGGGAATAAAGAGGACAGGGATATTCAATTACACGTGTTCAAGGGAGAAAAGATCATTAATGCCACCTGCAAACTCCCAAAAAGGCAGTCAAATATGAGGCATTTCAGCTTGACAATTTATTAACCCTGTGCTAGAGTCAAAAAAAAGAACTAACCCATGAAAGTAAAAAGCAACCTTGCCAACATACACCCTTTAAAACATTTTCTCTCTCAGTGGACTCTGATTTGGTCCCCAAATTTTACTGAATAATTTCATGTGCATAACAATATCTTAAGTTTATGAATATTTAAAAAGAAGCCCAACATCAGGAGAACAAAAATATCCAGAAAACTTTACTAACAGTCACAAGCTAGTCTAAAACTCAAACAAGATTCAACCTACTGTGTAAAACACTTAAATCATTAATATTTCTGATTATGATTCCATTCCCAAGAAAAACTAGTAATTGAGCAAAACTTTAAGCTTGTGTAAAAAAGAAATTTTGCATTTCTATTATTTATTTATCTTAAACTCCAGCTGAGGCAAGTATTTATTTGCCTACGCTCTCAGTTCCAATCAGAAATTTATATTTAAATAATTATAAGAAAAGCAAACCAATGGGTAATTCCCAAAGTTACTACCTGCTTTTGCTATCAAAATTTGGAATTTAAGTCAAATATACAGTGAAACATATATACACAAGAGCTATATCACTTAGCATACATAAATAGAAAGAGTAAAACAACAAATACTAAGATTCGTTGGCATTAAGTCAGTTTAGTCTATGAACACCTCCACAGATGAAATGAGAAAAGCAAAGTTTAAGAATACAGACAGGCCATGTGTGTAATAGCTCTAAAATGAGAATCTGAGAGAAAGTTAATTTTCTCAGCTGGAGCCAAGAGTTAAAGCTTATAAACGATGGAAAATAAGGTCATATTGGAGCAGTCTTTTACATGAAAAATTAAATCTCACCACTTCAATACAGGTCTCATTTGAAAAACACCAGTATCAATCATCTCAACAAATTTTTATTCAAATATTACACAGATACGGCTTGTTCAACACTGATCTTATTGACAAGTGTAAGCCTGCTTTGCTGGATGTCTCAGAGCAATAACCTTTTCATTATAATCCTTTCTTGTGTCTGAGTTTTAAGCTTTAATGACAGATAGCTGAGCTCCTCGGATCAAAGACACAATAATAGCCAGGAATAGAACATAAGTGAATTGAATGCTATCAACAACACAAAACAAAACACCTTCATTTACTGTTAGAGAATAGAGAACCTGCTGTGCCCAGATGGAAAACAACTCTCATATAACGCATGTGTTACCAAAAACACATCTATCTTTTGGCCAACCACTAGGGAGTAGCACAAAGTACATTAGGCTTTCAAGAAGCCTGTCATGCAAGTTGGTCTTCTCGAAATCGGATTAGTAATCAGGATGAACCATATCAAGGAAACTTAGCATAACTACTTAGACGTCTTTATCCTTTAAATAAAGACTGTAAAATAGAGTTTGCCATACACGTTACTTTTCAATGGATATTTTCAAGAAATATTTCACCCTTCAGAAGTAATGTAATGACATGAGTTTGAATTAGGCCAACTTTCAGTTATGTCTTCTATTCCTTGGCTTGAGATTCAATACCCTAGGACTTTTGGCAACAGGCAGATGGAAAAGCCAGAAATCATAATTTTGCTGAAATGCCTTCTTTCTGGGGGACTTAATTATTTCTATTGCATGGGTTTGTTTCATTTTATGTAATGCATTTTCTTAAAAATTGTATGTAGCCATTTAAAATACTCACAAGAACCTTTAGTGGCTTTTCCTTTTTTAAGCCCCTTTCAAAACGTATGCACAAGGTTGCTCATCATAAAGTTGTTTGTTCTCGTCAAAAAACAGGAAAACATCTCAATGGAGAGAAAACCGGATAAATAATGTATAGTACAACTATAAGACATCCATTAAAATGATAAAAGAGGCATGAGGGAGGTTTTTTAATTAAAGAAATAATTATAGATTCATCAGAAGTTGCAAAAATAGTACAGAGTGGTCCAGTGTACCCTTCACTCAGCACCCACCAATGATAACATCTTATATATAACTACAGTCAAAAACAGGAAATTGTCAGGCACAGTGGCTCACACCTGTAATCCCAGCACTTTGGTAGGCTGAGGCGCGTGGATCACAACGTCAGGAGTTCAAGACCAGCCTGGCCAAGATGGTGAAACCTTGTCTCTACTAAAAATGCAAAAAAAAAAAAAAAAAAAAAAAAAATTAGCTGGGCATGGTGGTGCATGCCTTTAATCCCAGCTACTTGGGAATTGGAGGCAGTAGAATCATCTGAACCTGGGAGGCGGAGGTTGCAGTAAGCCGAGACCACGCCACTGCACTCCAGCCTGGGCAATAAGAGTGAAACTCCGTCTCAAAAAAAGAAAAAACCAGGAAATTAATATTGGCACAACACAATTAATTAGGCTACAAAGTTTACGCAGATTATAGTCAGCTACAGAACCTACTCCGAAACTCACCAATTTTTACATGTACTCATTTTGTGTGTATGTGTATATATATGCACTGTATATATTTCCATAAAATTTTATCTCATATATATTTATGTAATTGCCACCATAAACAAGATATGGAATTGTCCATCACCACAGAGAAAACTACATGGGAACTTTTTGCAGTACTGGAAATGGTCTATATCTTGACCTGGGTGGTGGTTAGGCCATACACTTCAGATGTATACAATTTAGACTATAAAGTATGCTTATATTTTAAAAGAATGATGATAAAGATCTATTGATTGACAATACATTAAGTTTTTTTTAAAGTTACAAAACAATATTTATAGTGATTCAATTCTCACATAATGTGTCTCTATGTGCCCGAGGGTGGGGTGGGGGAAACACCAACATTTAATTTTCTTCTAAAAATTCTATTTTATGTATTCTGGCATTTATTTGGCAAGGAGTACGAGTTACTTTAAAAAAGCAGAAAAAAAGACCGAAAAAAGATATGTACTGTGTATTCTCAAAGAAGGAATCTTTTTTATAACCTGTTTTATCAAGAATTCATTCCTTACTCCGGCTCTCTCCTAAAAAAAAGAAAAAGAAAAAGAAAAAAGGAAAAAAAAAAGAATTCATTCTTAAGATTTCTTCTGGTTGAAAAGTATCATCCTTTGTATCACTTCTCTAAAACACGACGTATATCAACTTCAACTTCATAATGAAGGGGCCTTAAGTTACTGGTTCCAGTAAAAGATAAACTGAAAATTCCTTCCCCATGAAGCTCAGTGAGTATGTAAGAACATATGTGAATATTTCAAAGGAAGCTGAGACACTGAATACAGTGAATAGGGCGAACTTTTCCTCTCACAATCCACAAACATGAATACATTTTTTCAATATAACCTTTAATGACCACAGACTATGTGCTAAAATTATGCAAAGGTTCTCCAAGACCTCAACCTGCACAAGACAAAGATCGTAGCTCTTAACAAAGTCAAAACTGCAATGCAATACAATGAGCCAAGCTCTTATACCACCAATGAGAATAAAATCCTGAAAGTATATGGAGAAGTAAACAGCTGATTCTGTTTAGGAGTGGGAAAGCAGAATGACTCTCAGAAAGGAAGGACCCTAGCTGTGGGCCTTGAAACCTTCTATTTGGGCCTTTGCCGGGTGACAAAGAGAAAATGAAAATAGGGGAAAGAGTCACTCCAGTCACAGAGACTGCCTGCAGGCACAAAGACTTTGAGGGCCTGCTGGAGAACTGGTATGTACAAGTTAGGGAAGATGTGAAGGGACATGATTCTGGAAACAATCGTGAATAACATGATAAAAGTTTGTCTGCATTATCCTACATGCAGTAGGAAACTCAAAGACTTTTAAACAGAGGACTAGATTGCTATCAGTATCAAAAGTGAGTTGGAATGGAAAGAACGGAATAGGAAAATAAATTACCGAGCTCTTAACGCTATATACCAGGTGAAAAACGATAAGGTCCTCACTAGAGGCAGCAACAGCATTTGTCACAGAAAAGGATACTATATTAATCTGTTCTCATGCTGCTAATAAAGACATACCCAAGACTGGGTAATTTATACAAGAAAAGAGGTTTAACTGACTCACAGTTCAGCATAGCTGGGGAAGCCTCAGGAAACTTACAATCATGGCAGAAGGGGAAGCAAACATGTCCTTCTTCACATGGTAGCAGGAGAGAGAAATGCCAAGCAAAAGGAGGGAAAAGCCCTTATATTATAAAACCAACAGATCTAGTGAGAACTAACTATCACAAGAACAGGATGGGAGGAACCTCCCCCATAATTCAATTATCTCCCACCAGGACCCTCTCCACGACACATGGGGATTATGGGAACAACAATTCAAGCTGAGATTTGGGTGGGGACATAGCCAAACCAAATCAGTAAATTTTTATTTCAATTGTTTAACTATTATAAATGGTATCATTCTGTATATAATCCTCAATCTGACTTTTTTGTTCAACATTATTCTTAAGATTTACCCATAAGGATACATATAGTTTCAGTTCTTTCTGCTCTACAGAATTTAATTTACTGAATCCACTATAGTTATTATCCATCTCACTCATGGACATTTAGTTTGCTTCCAATTTTTTGCTCTAACAAACAATACAGCAGTGAACAGAGCATACATAATACGTCCCAATATACATGCCACACTTTTACATATCTGCAAATAGAACTGCAGGCTTATGGTGCTATAAGACATAAACCATGAAACACTGTAAAACTAAATAATTAGTTATTACCAAATCATTCTCCAAGCTGGTTGTTCCAAATGATATCGCCATTAATAAAACATGAGTTTTCATTTTACATGTCTTTGCCCATACTTGCTATAGTCAAACTATTTAATTTGAACAAATCTATGAATGTAGAAATGATATTCTTGTTCTGGTTTTATATTATGTTTCCAGAATCAAGAGCTATTCCAAAGTATAATCCATGAATTAGGATGTGGACAGTGAAGGACAGAGAAGAAAACTATGGAGTGTTCTGCTTGGGTAACAAAAGTAGAAATATCTGTTAGGATATTTAATTACAACCAATAAGATGCTTCCTCTTCATCTCTAAATGGTGGTCTAAATAAACAAGGGCTTATTTGCTGCTATGAGCTGAATGTTTTTGTCCCGCTAAAACTGGTATGCTGAAACCTAATCACCAACCTGATGGTATTAGGAGGTGGAGTCTTTGGTGGTGATTAGGTCATGAGGGCTCCCAACTTGCATGGAATTAATGCCCTTATGAAAAAGAACCCAGAGAGCTGTCTTGCCTTCTACGACATGAGGACACATAGAAGGCATCATCTATGATGCAAAGATCCCTCACCAGACACTGAATCTGCCAGTGCCCAGATCGTGGACTTCACAGTCTCCAGAAGTGTAAGCAACACATTTCTATTATTTATAAATCACCCAGTTTATTGTATTTGTTATAGCAGCCTGAACTAATACATTGCCATATAAAAATCCACAGGTAGGCATTCCACAGCTGATATGGCAGCTGCATGGTTATAATGACCCAACATCCTTCTATCCCAGTTTCAATTTTCAAGGTCTCCTTAAGGTCCAAGATGGCTTCCAAAACTCTAGTTCTCTCTCAAATTTGAAGGGTAGAAGAAGGAAAAGTTGATGTGTAAAAGGGCATACCTCCCAGCTGAACAGTTTTCTTTTTATTAGGCTTCCTGGAAGTCCCATACAATACTCCTAAGTAACATACACAGGCAAGACCTCAGTCACATGGCCATACCAAGCTGCAAGGAAAAATGGATGATGTAGTTTTGTTTGATGTGTTTGTTTTTTGAGAGCAAAACTGTGATGTGGCCAAGAAAGAAAAAAAAGACTGTTATTAAGGAAAAAGTATATAATGGAAGACAACATTATTTGACGTAGTAAATGATGTGATTAATTAAGATGCAGAACACAAGAACAAATGAAAGGAAAGAGCGCAAGGGGTAGGACTTGGTGTAGAAATAAAGATTTAAGAATTTTTGGCAAAGAGATATCAGATCAAATCATAGGAACAGTTAAGATAGCCCAAGGAAACAGCATTGTGCAAGAAGAGATGGTGAGGTAAGTATCCCAGGAAATGTAATATTTAAGAGAAAGAAACAGAAAAGGTCAATGAAGGAAATTAAGACATCAAGAATATTCAAAGAAGAAAGAAAATCATTGTCCATAATCCAAAGAAGCAAAGTCTTTCAGGATAGAGGAGGTGGAAGCTACTGGTAATTGTCTGCCCAGCAGCCATTCTCCTGTGCTGCTTTGTGGCTAACAAGAATTCCAATTTTGTTCAGCTACTAGGAAGCTATGTGCCTGAGGAGAGCCTGGGCCCCTTCCCAACTCTAGCTGTAAATCTTAACAATTCTAAACCTATCAGGTAATCCCATTTCCCCTTGCTATTGATTGGCTTAGGCAAGTGCATCTGAAACAATCCTGGCCAATGGAACCCTAGGGAAAGTTTGGGAGACAAAAAGTTAACATGTTCCATGTTTTAAAAAAATTAAACATGCAGGAAGAAAAGACTAAAGAAACTGGGTCCTTGAGGACACTATCAACCCACTGAATTAAGCAACTCTGAAATTGCCCCTATTTCAGACTTTTAAATGTAGTTTCGTCTATTTGGGTTTTCCATTACTTGCAGCCAAAACGATCCCAATAGTCAACAGTATTAAACATTAACAGACAGGCCAAAATGTCATCGGAGGCCTTGAGAGACAGTGAAGATTTAGAATAAAATGGCCCAGTTCAGTCACTGAGAAGGGGGAAAAAAATCAATAACAGGAGGCTGTAACTAAAGTTAGAAGGGTGGGGGACAAGGGAAGGAAGAGCATTAGGATAAATACCTAATGCATACAGGGGTTAAAACCGAAATGATGGGTTGACAGGTGCAGCAAATCACTATGGCACATGTCTACCTATCTAACAAACCTGCATGTTCTGCACATGTATCCCAGAACTTAAAGTAAAATTAAAATAAATAAATAAAGTTGGGAGAATTTCTTCCTCGTGACTTCTATTTCCAGATCAAATGACAACAAGTTCAAACGGTGAGAACGAGATTGTGAAAGAAAGTTGTACTCTTGAAGAGAATAATAAAGGTTTGGAATAGCTGCTACAAAAAAATGGGAAAAGGTGTGTCAAAACAGCAAAAGGTTCTGTAAATATTAAAATCATAAATTTGTAAGAAAGCCAATAAGCACAGTGATAAACTGAGCACAAGGACAGAAGAAGTAGACTACTGAGTTAAATCAGAGTTGGAGAAAGAAATGAATCCTACAGAAGATCAGGAGGTGTAGAAATTACTGGTACAGGCCAGGTGCGGTGGCTCACACCTGTAATCCCAGCACTCTGGGAGGCCGAGGCGGGCAGATCACCTGAGGTCGCGAGTTCGAGACCTGCCTGACCAAAATGGAGAAACCCCGTCTCTATTAAAAATATGAAATTAACTGGGTGTGGTGGCACATGCCTGTAATCCCAGCTACTCAGGAGGCTGAGGCAGGAGAATCGCTTGAACCCAGGAGGTGGAGGATGCAGTGAGCTGAGATCGTGCCACTGCACTCCAGCCTGGACAACAAGAATGAAACTTCGTCTCCAAAAAAAAAAAAAAAAAAAAATTACTGGTACCAATGACAGATCATCAAAAGGGTTAACTATATAGTCCAGCTACACCAGAGGAGAAGTAAAGAGTGTGGAAGAGTAAAGACCAGACAGGCTGAACAAACAGGGTGCAGATCAGGGAATAAATTCACAGTAAGTCAGTGAGAGAAAGCAGACAGGAAAGACAGGGCCTGTGATGGAGGAAAGGGTATTTCAGAGACAACCATCTCCAAAGTGAGAGCACCAGGGTTTGGCCACTGAAATGGGCTGCTGAGGTGGTGTGGGAGATCTCTAAAACCAAGGAGATGAGGAACAGTGAATGAAGATGCCAGGTAAGTCCTCAATATGAGCACAGCAGAGGATAACAGGCCAGGAGCTTGAAGGCAAACAGGAGACAGCTACATACCAAGGCTCACACCTCCCACATCATCTTCTTAACATTTCTTTCTTTTAAGGAGAATTCCATTCGCCTTAGCAATAGTTTGAGGGAGATGACCTTTCACATATGCATTAAAAATGTTGCCCTGAACCATGGGAAAATCCTAAAAATTCCAGTCTATTATCAGACAACTCCTCCTAATTGGGTCTGTCTTCTTATCAATTTAGAAGAGCCCTGGAGGAATAAAATGAGAAAAGTGGAGATGACTCCAATGCATTTAGGATATTCCTTAAAGTCTCTGCTCCCAACATTTCCCCCCTTTCTACTCCCACTGCTGCCTGCCAGGTTTAGGTAGCAATTATCATCTCTTGCCTGCATGACTACAATAGCTCCTACCTAGCTTTCCAAGGTATAGTGGGCTCTCTCCACAAACCATGCCACACACAGTTGCCAACTGAATCCTCCTGAAGCATCTCTTTGATTACTCCTCTCTATGCAAAGACCTGCAGTGACTCCTCCTCACCCAGAGCACTGACTTTCAAGCTGTTATAGCACCTGCATCCCGTAAGATAGGTCACAGTATTCCCACCACAAAAATCAAGAAATGGCAATCTGTTCTCCACGTGACCATAATCACATCTAGTAGAAGAGCTCTCTAACTTAGCATAAAATAACACATGTAGTTATCTGAAGTGTAATACATCATTGCATGGAATTCTAAATGCAAAACTTATGAAGAAATGATGTACAACATGAAGTCCAACTATACAGTGATGGTATTCAAGGCCCTCCCAAGCGCCAACCCAACCTTCCTTTCCCCCTTTATCTCTCACATTTTACTCCACTTATCCTAAATGCAAGGCAAGCCAGGGCAGGCAGGCTGCATAGTTATCCGTATCCAAACTTCAGTGTCTTTCTAAGGACCCAGGGCTGTGTTTTGCTCACATCTCTCTTTGTAACATATAATCCAACAGAAAGTTTTGTTCTGCAAGGCTTGCTGCCTATCGGCTCCAATACTTTGGGCTCCACCAGAAATGTTGTGTCCAACTGACTCAAGAAGCTTTCCCTTAACAATATCTCAAGATGCTTTTTTTTTTTTAACCTCAGAACTTTATAAGACAACAAGGGGGTTATTTGAAAAATGGAATTCATACAATATGCAATGAACTAAAACAAATTTACTAAATAATCAACCTAAGCATAGGTATTCTTTTATATAACTAATATAATGAACCTGTAGTTCTAAATACAGCTAAGAACCCCCACGCCTGACCAGGGTACTAAGTGCACTTAGAGCCAGGAGTGCCTGAAGCATGTCTGTCCAGCACCTTTCTAGACACTTAGCTTCTGTTGTTTCCTGGATTTAGATCCTTCACAGGCCTCTTCTCTGTCCCACGGTAATCCATGCACTCCACACTGATCACCAACAGAATATGGATATCCTGGTATCAGGTCTCATCTACTCAACCGTAGAGAATTTAGTCCCTAAAATATTAACTTAGGATAAATGCAAAGTACGAAAGCTTCTGTGTTTCTATGGTGATGTCCATTTTTCTTCCCGTTACGCGCAAGTCTTCAGTTCCTTTTCTGAAACCTTCAAGGCCAGGAATGTTCAAAATGGCTTTTTGAAGGTAATATGATACACATGTCGTATATTTTATAACACTTCCAGCAGAGCTTAGAGAAGTACCTCACAGTCAAACACACTGATATTTTTGCATATATGAACATTCCTATTAAATGGAATAATAATCAAGAATAGCCACATGGCAGGGCAGGACAAACTCTCTCATCAAATGAGCTCCACAAAAAGCCCAAAACCTGTCACTATTCAGATTTCACAACTGTGATTAAGAAACTACATTACAAACAACTGTGTGACACTGTTGATTAAGGAGCTGAGCAGTACTATTGCTTCTTCTGCAAAGGTAAGATGCTACGGCAATGTCCACCTGCAAAGGCCGATCTCTCTCTGGCTTCAAACAGAACACCAGCCCAGGGCTAGAAGAAATGCCCAGGTAAAATGGAACCTCAGAAAGTTTTTCCACATTGTTACGCTATAGATCATTAAGTCCTTACTATAGTCTCTCCTGGCTATGGCAACCCAGGGGTTCATGAATTAACTGATTTATGTCCCTTCCATGGTTGCCCTGGTGCAGTGCCATGCCCAGCACACTGGCTAGATTCACGCTGAAGAATCTGACCCTCTCATTCTCCAATACTCTAGGTCACACCACAGCAAGTCATGACACAGTGAATGAGACAAGGATACTCAAGCTGTGAGGCAGACTGTATACATCTGCTTGTACCTGAGAGGCTTAAAGGAAAGACAAAAAACATTTTAGTTTGTTCATTCAGTTATTTCATTCCAATACAAAAATAACAAATATGGTTTCTAGCTTCTAAGCTGCGCCTCCTCCAAAGATTCTGGCGCAGGATGACACACCCATTCACGATATTCCTAGGTCCCAGTTTCTTGGCCCTCTGTTAGGGCTAAGCTGGTGTTATCAGCAGATTCACTGATAAGACGTTTAAAAAACACAAGGCAGACAAAAATGAAGCAGAAAAAAGGGAGTCTATGGATCCCCACAGATGTAAATAGTCTGAGTACACGTATGCTGAAATGCACGACTAAAGAAAACAGCCTAAAGACCGCGAACATAGTTATCAGGTGTTTATGTCAGATTTGTCCCATTATGTATGAATGATGAACGTCGGTTTCATTTCCACGGATTAGGTTTCAGCACAGCAAGGCATGCCTGTATTTGGCATCATTTAGAGGACAAGTGACACAATATTTTGAAAAACAAATAGGCTCAATTCTGAACAAGGTGTCATGAATTCCCTCCTAGGCTCCCTCTAAACAACTCTGGAGTCTTCAAAATTTTACACTTGAGAATGCAGAATCCTTTTTCTCTTATTTTATTAACGAGCAGGAAAATATCAGGTACATGCTAGCTCTATTTCCACAGTCATATGAACTTAAATTGCTGGCACTAGGATTGGTATGTATTTGCCAGGTACACTGATCCACAGCCTTTCCTTCTAAAAAGTCTATCTGGAGCGATACTTGAAAATGCAGACATTTCCCCTAATCCCCATCCTCACCTCTGAAATTATCCCTGCAATCAAGCACCATGTTCATAACCTGAGATTTATCACCTCAAATATTACCTGCATAGTTTCTATATTTGCTTTGGTGGAATATTTTAATGACTGAAATAACGGCATACCTTTCTAAGAAAGGTATGCAGAAAAAATGGAAACTCTTCTAAGAACAGTTCCATTAAACTAGAGATAAGATCAAAGTTAACGCTATAATTCTGTATCTCTACATATCTCCAAGGAAACCCACGTCCTATTAGAGTCATGCTAAAAAACAGATTCAATTTTGAAACAGATCAGGCAAGTGGAATTTACTAAAATGGAAATGTGACTCTAAGAAAAGCTTTCATGTTCCCTAGTGCTGACTATATCTTCACTATGACACAACTAAATTGGAATGGACTGCTAAAGATGCCACTATCCAGAATAAATATCATAAACAGATGTGCCTTTGGTTGGTCCATTTTGAATCTTGATATTTATAATTGTACTCCACCAGATAAGTCAATTTGTGAAATGTACCTTATGTTTCAGATTAAACACAAACTGGAAAAGACAATAAAAACTGAATTAAGAATCTTTTACTTAATCAGTCTTCCTAGCATGGATAGGAGACTATAAGAAGTCAATAATTTCCTTTCATAAGTAAAGAATAACCAAGAAAGAAATTTAAAATTTTCCAGTCTAAAGTAAAAAAACAATTATTTAAGAAAACATTTTTATTAGGGAGAAACCAAAGATTAAAAAGTTATCTTGACTTGAAGAGATTATTGGATCCTTTGTATCCTAAATTAAGATGTCTGGTTAAAATAATGGCTGTAACACCTCCTAAACTTACGGTGAGACTTTAAGCAAGACCTCTGTTTTCTCATTTGCATTAAGCTTACCTGATCATTACCGGGACTATGGTGGTGAAACTAACAAGAAACTTCAAGTGTTAAAAATGCCCTGGTGATATTTAAGAATTTAAAATCTCAATAAACCCAATCATCCTCTCTCTTTCAAAAGAGAAGGAATGCCAAAGCTTCTTCTGTATCCACTATTTTATCCAAAGGTTTGTACCACAAAATGGTATTTGTATTTTTCTTATCTGGCAGAGTGCATAACTCCTCTATAAGGCCCTTCTCATTTGCTTTAATAGTGACATTTTAAATGAATGAACAACCACATCATTGTCAAGAAATATTTTAGAAAACACAAAACAGGAAACAATAATTCTGGCCAATGGTGTTAACATCTGATTTTCTTTTCCTGATGGATTCTGTGACTAGATATTTTCTCGCATTTGAGAAAGCAGCATTCTTAAACCAAAACTGCCACTGCCAGGTCATTTGGTGGCAAACCCCAATCAAGACTTGATTACTTGATTATCAAGTCTTGGGTGGAGTTTATCACCTGTATTATCTTAAATAATATTGTCACTTGATAATAAACGAACAAATAAAAAAGAAAAACACTTTATTTCAAATCTAGTATCATTTCTCTTCCACATGATAAACAAACCTTCCCTCCATCAATCAACTCTTCTTTTTTCCAGGCAACATCTCCATTTAATTCACTCATTCTCCCACAACATGGTTTCCAGTTCCTTCTCCATCCTACTCACTCTTCTATGGGCAGAATCCATCGTGAGTACGTGCTCTGATCACCTAACACAGTGTCCTATATATTTATTCATTCAACAAAGACTTAGTGACACCAGGTATTAATATTATTCTAGGAACTGGAGATAGATCAGTGACAAAAATCACTGCTATCTTAAAGCTTAACATCTCATCTAGCACCTAGAACAAGGCCAGACACAAAGTAAGCACTCATTAAATATTTGTTGAAAACATCTGGCATGAAGGGCAGTATCTAAATTTAAACACAATGATTCCAGGTGAGTTCAACATGTTGAAAGTGGCACACACTGATAGAGTGAAATGATTACTGGCAGCAAGGAAAAAAAAAACTAGAAGTACACAAAAGACTCTGATAAGCTGAGCAGTCTAGAGTCCCTTTGCAACTCATTTTATAGCTTGAGGACATAACTATATTAATCACAATGTAAGAGGGAAGATACTTATTGTTCACAAGAGGTTCTAATTATGTCAAGACTCTGTTCAAAGGAAGAGTACAGTGGAGAATACAATTTAGAGAGATGTGATTTTAAACATTTTTATTTCTTAGTACTTGTTCCAGTTAGTATTGTTAAGTAACAAAGTACCCCACAACTTAGCAGCTTCAAACAACTGTTTCATCTGGCTCATAATTTAAATGGTCAAGCATTCAGGAAAGGCTGGGCTCAGCAGCTCTGGCTCAGAGTGTCTCACTTGATGGCAATCAGATTCCAGGTGGGGCTGGAGCTAGGTGGGGCTAGAGTCATCTGAAGGCTCAGCTGGGTGGGTGTCCTAGGTGACTCCCTCCCAAGGCTGGTAGTTAATGCTGGCTGTCAGCTGGGAGCTCAGCTGGGGTTGTTGGCTGGGTCACCTACACGTGGTTTCTCTATGGAATCTCAGACTAGCCAAACTTCTACTTGGCAGTTAGCATGGTCAGAACTAATGTCCCAAGAGAGGCAAGCAGAAATTGCACAGCCTATTGCAACCTACAATACTAGGTTGTCATATAGTGTTATTTTTTGCCGTACTTTTCTTGGTTGGAGCAAACACAAACCAACTCGTATTTAAGAGGAGGGTACACAGACCCCACTTATCAATGAAAGAACTTCTGGTCAGTTTTTAAAACTTCCACAGAACTTAAAGGGGTAAGTTTCCATTAGTTAATAAATGTGTTTAGGTAGAAGACTGAATTCTAGATATGAGACATGAAGAGGGAAATAACAGACATTACCTGTTATTTTGCTCAGTACAAGTATTTTGTTTTGTTGAATACGCTAAGCTTAACTGAATGATTAGCTGAGGGTTATAGAGCTGCTTCTGCACTTTGGACTCTTAAGCAACAAAAGGCCACACAACCACAGAGTCCTGCCCAGTAAGAAGGGCAGGCTCAGGTCCGCCTTATCCACTCCGTGTGGCAAACATTTCTCCCTCCTCTGCTCACATCATTTTTTAATCATATACTTTGGATTCATGAGTTGAAGTAGCAGGGATGTGTGTGTGAGAGAGAAAGAGAAGAGGGAGGAGAGAGAAATTGACTACATCTGTATCAATTGCTTTGTGTGGATAAGAACTGTCTTAACTCTTTTTCTTCCCCTCAACACCCAGTAGGCATCCAATAAAGCTCTGCTGTTTGGCTTGTGCTCAAAATGAAAAGGATAAGCATTATTGTTTGTTATTCTTGCCCCTTTCATGTCTTTAAATTGTAAAACAAAGAAAACAATCTGTACCACAGGAAGCCGGACTACTGAGTTCTAGCAAGGCATGGAGCTGCCTAAAAACAAATTCAGGATGCCCTGTCCTTAATGTCAAGTCAAGATGTTGTAGAGAGGAGTAAAACATCGGATGGAAGTTCTAAGATTCTAAGGTCCTTTCTAAGAAAGACTTTTACAATTCTATAAAAAAGGATTTAGAAAATAAAAGCAAAACTGAATTCCTATAAGTGTGTGGGATGTCAGTATTCACTATCCTCCTTCCAAAAATGTATTAACATAGAGAAAAAGACAGCTAGGAAATTCTCTGAATAAAGCTCTTCCAGGTATAGTTCAATGGCTATAGAAGGAATCAGCCCACAGCATGTATGGAGCCTGGCTTTACCCAGGCAACAGAAACCTCCAGAGCATCACTCCCAACTACTAATTTTGCTCCCCCGGTGACTTCTCCTGAAAGCTGCTTATTTTTATTTCACAGAAACTACCTTTCCTTAGTCCCTATCAAGAAATGAATTTCAAAGTCACATTTTTAGCATAATGTTTAATCCCTAACCATACCAGCAACTTATCTATATGGGGAGTGAGGAAGCCAAATATTGCCAAAAATATCTAAGAATCACTATTTCTGAGTAGACAGCACAGTATTTATTGAAATTTGAACACTGGAAATATGCTACAAACTAAACTATAATCTGAAAACCAGTAATATGTGTATATATATGTATACATACATATCTAATTAAATCACACACACCACACTCACACACTCACTCATTGCATACTACCAATGCGGCAGATTCTGTGATTGGTGCTGGTGATTTGACACTGTATAGGCAAGACACTGTAATGTAATGTCCCCCAAAAACTCCATCCATTCACTGTGTGCCAAAGATGCAAGAACTGTATCGCAGATTAAGTTTGAAGAATAACAATTTTTTGCCGGGCCCAGTGGCTCAAGCCTGTAGTCCCAGCACTTTGGGAGGCAGAGGCAGGTGGATCAAGAGGTCAGGAGTTCAAGATCAGCCTGACCAACAAGATGAAATCCTGTCTCTACTAAAAATACAAAAGTTAGCTGGACGTGGTGGCGTGCGCCTGTAATCCCAGCTACCCGGGAGGCTGAGGCAAGAGAATCGCTTGAACCCAAGAGGTGGAGGTTGCAGTGAGCCAAGATAGCACCACTGCACTCCAGCCTGGGCAAAAGAGTGAGACTCCATCTGAAAAAAAAAAAAAGAAGAATGATTTCTTTAATCCAATGTTCATTTCTACATCTTTTACTATAGAAATAAAAAATCAAACTAAGACAACCTATCACATCCCATACAGCAAGCTCGCAGATCTATACAGAAATCCCTTGAGCTAGAGCTAACAAGGACAGATCACAGAGAAACAGTTTCCCTTGGCTACGGAAGACAAAGAGAGAAGATTCTCAAGTGGTTTCAAGTCTGGGAATGATAGCCTATAAAGGAAAGTCTTAGGAGAAGACAGATAGGTATTACTGTTGTACAGAAGACATCAGACTTATTTTACTTCAGAGGAAATAGTTGAAGTACTTCTATACAAAAGACATTAGACTTTTCCATTCATACTTCAGAAGGTAGACCTACGACTTATGGGTGGAAGTCAAAGAAATCAGAGTTACCTCATCCTTTTTTTTTTAAAAAAAAAAAAAAAAAAAAGACCCTTCTAACAATTTGAGAGCTCACAGCTGTAATGGGTTTCAGGCAATAGTACTAAGTCACTGAAAAAGCTTTTCGAGGCCAAATGATGTCCGTCCACAAAGTTGTGTAGATTACAGAATCAGACGATGTATTGGACTGGGTGATATTACAATACTTTCTTCCAGCCCTAAGATTCTATTCTCCATTCTATGGAAGAGGAGGTCTCCATCTTTTCTTTGAGTACATAATTCCCAAATCATCTATTAAAGATCTCAGGATCCTTAATTCTACATCTTTATTTGATGTTGTCTACCTACGCTAATATTAAAGCCAGCTAATCTCACTAAGCCCTCTGTCATCAAGAGTGAAGAAAGGGATCAGAAGTATCTTAACTGAGAGGGTAGATGGAAGTCCCTCAAGACAAGCTCTTCCGAGGTGTGGATACAAAGTATACAGCTGAATTATGAGTCATCACAGGAAATCAGTTGTTCCTAACGACAATGCTGCTCCTAGTCAACTGAAACAGAAATTAATTAAACAATTTCCAGGAGGAGGCTTCAGATCTGGCTTTTATGATGTTAATGACTTATCAAAAGAGTCTGCAAATCATGATTTCTCTGGACTTTTACTTTATTTTTTCTTTGTGAATTGCATCATACCATGTGCATCCTCACCATGAAAACATTGTGAATAATCTCACCATACTGGGGAGAATTCGTGTTAGTAGTTGAGTGTAAATTCACCTAGAATTTATCAATCTGCTTATTCACATTAATGGAACCACATTTTACACACTGTTGTATAACCTGCCATTTTCATTTAACAATGTATTCCTAACATCTTTCCATAACAGGACATATAGACCTATAGCATAGCTTCACACCCCTGTGTTCCACCAATTCTGGAACAACCCTTTTCCACATTTTAATATCTCTGATATTAGGTATGTCTCACATTTAACAGCCATCATAGTTTACCCGGCAGCATATTTTCCTTCCTCAGTGGGACATTTTCTTTCCGAGTGGTATATAAATTAATGGCTGATCTTACAATCGACACAGTCTTTGATTCAATGAAATAGGTTAGCTGAACTGTATACAAGCAATCCATTTGGGGTGCTGGCAGCAGATACTCTTGATGTTCCCTTGTCATATTCCCTCCGCCCACCTCTGATTTCAGCCATCACCTCGGCAGGGAGTTCAGAGTAGGGTGGCCTCAAGCTGATAGCTCCCACTAAAGGCAGCACAAGTGTCTCTTTTGTCCCCAGAGCCTTCTTTGAAGCTGAGCAGTGTCAACTCAGCCTGAAAGCAAGAGTGGCCCAGAAAGGCGTCAGTACAAATGGCCCAGGGCACAACCTCAAGCACAGAGGTACAGGGATGGCTATGTAAATGCTCTAACTATAACACATTCTGTTTTTATTGACTTCCTCCTTCCCTGCCTCTCTCCCTGTTCCCTCAGCCCTGTTTCCTGGGATTACCTTCCAAATAAATTATTTGCACCCAACTCCTTGCTTCAGGGCTCTGCTTTCATGGGAACCCAAACTAAGATAAACTAAGGGGAACCCAAACTAACCCCAGGCCTTATGGACTATTTAAACAGTCTTCAATGTATCAACACTTTATGCTTCAAAAATATGTTTGTAAGTCAACTGCTTGGAATTTGCAATCTGTTCCCCCTCCACACTCCCCCACAGAAATGCTATTATAAATGATTAGATTAGCAAGCTGGGTCATAAAAAGTATTTGTAGCAGCATGGAGTCCCAGCGCAAAAGTTCCTAAGGAAACGTGTCATTTTGCCACATTGCCTTTCTTTACCAGAAAAAAACATTAGTAACGCAATTAAGGCTCCAGGAACAAATATCCATGCACTTTGACATGTACATACAAAAATACACACACACACACACAAACACATACTGGTGAAACCAGGTTTCTACAGAATCAAAATGCCTGTATCAATATTCATTTAAGTCCTTATAACAAGGACTTACAACTTGAAATCCAAAAAATATAGAAAAAGTTAAACTCATCAATGTTCTCAAAAGGGAAAGGCAGAAACTACTTAGTTCAATACACAGAACATGTAAAATTTCTTAGCCAAAGATGATAACGGTAAAATGAAAGAAAGAGGGTCATTCAGAACAAATTTGTGCAGAATTAAAGTGGTTATGTAATTTGGAACTCAAGTCAGCACAGAGGACCATTTAAAGTCAATGCTCAACAGTTAAAAGTCCGTTACAAAATCAGGAGAGACTGCACTTGAGCTGAAAGAAAAAAAATTAAGTTTCATATTTATATAAAGCTAAGCCTTAAATCTGAATTAATGGATTAAAGCTACATTTACATGATATTGTATCAAAGCCCCCATTAAATGATCATTTAATATTCAAAACAACAATCTCTCTCCCCCTCAGCAGCCCCAACAAAAAGAATCTCCTAATACAAATTATTTGATGATTGTGGCATCAAGAGGATGGAAAGTGGGAGGAAAGAAATGAAGAAATTTGAGATTATGGAATTAGACTGTGAAAGAAATCAATCAAAATCTTATCTAAAAATACTTGCCAGTGGCCCAGTAAATCCTTAAGTGGGTTTTTTTCCCCCAAGCTTCTTAACAATAAAAATGCCTTTAAATAAAAGCAACTCCTTGCTCAAGTAAAAAGTAAATCAAAATCACTTTTTCAATTATGCATAGAGAATTTATATTTAACTTCATATCCCTTCTGGTAAAAAGAAAGAGGAAAAATGAAAAATAAAGGTGAACCAAAAAAATCACTGAATATTATTACATATATGCATCAAGTCCATGACTACAGATGTGGACACAAAAAATAAAAACACTTTTAGAGCCAGGAAAGAAATCTGGTTTGCAAAAGCCAGAGGACTATTAGTATTTATGATTTAAATGTTATTATTGTACATACACGCAAATGCCTTCCCCCTCCTCACAAACACAGGATGTTTTTTTCTTTTTTCCCAAGTTCCCCAATTTAATGGTAAAGACATAAGCTTTGAGCTTTAAAGAAAAAATATTCTTTCATTTTGTTCTTCCATGTAAAGGCTGACAAACACACCATGGGGGAGAAACCTGTATTAATGATCCTCATGGCTTGCAAGAAAAACTCTATTAATTTCAGCCTAAACAAACACAAACAGGGAAAAAACACTCTAGACATAAACCTGCTGCAGAAGCTCTCCAAAATCACAACACCCACGGCACATCTTTCAACTAGAATGAATAAACACTTCCAGTGAAACCTCAAATGTTTTCACTTTTTGAAACATAAAAAGGAATCAATTTATTCCAATATGAATGAGACTGTAGAGAGCTGTAGTACTGTTGACAGCAACACCTCTTGAGGATATTAGTAACTGGATTACAACATCTAATAACTAGAAGGAAGACAGGGATGAATGTAGAGAGGCCTCCCCCCCACCATTCTTTAAAGCTTCAAAAGGAAGCTCAGACTTTGAGTCAAGTCTTATAATGCAATAGGCAGCAGGCACTTGAACTACCCAGACACTAAAATGATGCCAAAAATTCTGTTCAATAGGCTAATATTTCATGTGGGTTAGGATATGTAATCTAAACAGAATTAAGAAAAAAAATTAAGAAGCTAAGCAAAACATAAGTAGTCCAACTTTTTATTTTAAGGACAGAGAAACTGAGGCCCACAAGACTCATGTTTTGCCCAAAGTCATGTAGTCACTAGTCATATACCTGCTTATCTTAAAGTCTCCTGACATTCAGGAGCAAAGTGCCCTGTAGCAAAGTGAAACCTCAGAAACCTCAGAAGGTATGGTCTAACCTTCCATGTATAAATTGTTATTTTTAATAGCCTTAAGGAATATCCTGAAATTGGATGAAATTTTAGATGCTGTTCTATAAATAAGGAAAGATCCTCCAATGAGCTACCTTTGGAGACTAGGTACTGAAATTTTCCATGTATCTCAGTACAGTTCATGGCAGGCATATTTATATTCACAGGCAAAATCCTGCAATACTCTTAACTCTGTGCATTACATCAACTCTATGGAGATTATGGTAAGGTTATTTCCAGGATTCTTAGCCCGCCCTACCAATATGCAAACCATCAGCTGAATCTATAAACAAGAGTACCATCAAGGTTCCCAAATATAAAATATTTCCCCAACCAATTCCCTACCAACCCTGCTTCCTCTTCCCAATCTTATTTAAAATAACTCTGGGATGACCAATACCTAAAATCTCAGCACTTTGGGAGGAAGAGGTGGTAGGATCTTTGGAGCCCAGGAGTTAAAGACCAGCCTGGGCAACACGGCAAGACACTATTACTATAAAAAAGAATTAAAAATTAGCCAGGCATAGTGGTACACGCTTGTAGCCCCACCTACTTGAGAGACTGGGACAGGAGGATCACTTGAGCCCAGGATTTCAAGGTTGTAGTGAGCCATGATCACACCACTGCGCTCCAGCCTGGACGACAGAGTGAGACCCTACCTCTAAAAAGTAAATAAATAAATACTCTGGGCTTTTGCTAACATAATACTATCCTAAAATATAAAAAAATTAAAGCCTTCACTTGAGTAGTTTTGCTTCATCACTTTAATTACTCTGGCAATCCATCTAAGCTCAATTCTCAATATGCCATCATTTGTTGGCTCTGCCAAGGAGTAAGCCCATATCTTTCCCAACCAAGCAATTCTTCCCTGGGGTTTCTTTCAAAAAAAATGACACCAGCAGGTTCTAATTCCTATCCCTCCCAGAAAGGCTGCTCAGAAGTTGGGTTTAAACGTGTCTATTGTTAAAAAATAAAAGTGGTGTGTGTCTGCTGAATTGTAACCAGACCTGAATATTCATCTTAAATAAAAGTTTATTAATTGAGCATTCGTTATTACTCTCAGTATGAAAACTAAATAAATTATCAGAAAAAGAATTAGGCACATTAGAAAGCAGCCAGATTATATCACTGATCAAACAGTTCATAGCCAGGGAAGGAAGCTTACTCTAAACAGAAGCTGCAGATTTGTGCCCACTACCTGTTTCCAATCCTGGTACAGTAGGTGCTCAATAAATGCTAAATAAATGAATGAAAATAAAACTCCAAGTCACTTAGATCAAGGCACAATTGGAGCTCCATTTAATAAATGGTCAATGCCATCTGACTTTCAATTAAATGTTCAACAGCATGAACTAGAAGGAGGCAGCATGTATCCCAGCAATAGCTTTTCCTACAAAATGTGAGACAAAACAGCTCGTGAAGAAAATAATCTTCATGGTAATCACCGCTATGATGATCAACAGTCTGGAACTTTTCCTCAGTCGCCAGATGAACCTTAGAACAAACTCAGAGAAAGGGTCTGGGTACACTGGAGGTGGCAGCTCCCAACAGGCCCTGTGAAGCTCTTCTCCATCCAAGACCTTCCTTCCTCTTTCATGGTATACCACTCTTCTACTTTCTCCCATAACTATCATTTTCATGTAGGCAAACAAAGTAGCAATAAAGTCCAAACACAGAATCACTTAAGCCAAAAGACTCTCCTGAGCACCAGAAATCATCTGGTGGTGCTGAAAAATCTGTCCAAACACTTTGGATTATTTTTTTTTTTTGCACATTAAGATATTTTTAGACATGAAGTTATTTATTCTCTGTACCAAGACAGACTTACTTTTTAATCCTTTCTCCATAAGGATGTCAAAATCTTTCAGTCCCAAGGAAAGGTATCGGACCAAAATAGCTTTAAAAGTTTTATATAATTATGAATGTTGTTACAGCTACTCTTATGCCAAGAATCATCTATACTACTTGAATTCATATAAACATATCCATGAGAGACCCAGTTAACCTTGGCATTTCTGCTGCAAACAAAGTGTTTAGACAAACAGCACTCTCTCTATCACTCACTGCTTCCTGGCCAATTCTCTCACACAAATCAGAAAAAAAAAAAGAAGAACGGGCGCAGACAGAGGGGGCCAAAACGTAAAAAGTCAAGTCTGCAATCCTCCTCACCCCATTTCCTACAAATAAACTTGAGTTATTCCAACAGTACGTTGAAAGGAATGAAAGATACGGACCCTAAACAAACAAACAAAAATTTGTCTTGCATCGACGCTCTCTTTAATTTCAAACTTGTACATTTTTAGCAGGAATATGATGACCAAACCATATTACCCAGCAGTTATAAAGCTGGAAGACACTTTGAAAAGGTTTTTTGGAAAGAGTTTAAAAAGTATCACATGGGGTCTGATAAGTGGTCCTTCTGGCCAAGGGTTCTTGCTGACAGTACTAAAGGAATGGATCTAAGGATGAAGTAGAGGGTGAGGCAACAGGGCAAACAAGGGAAATGTGATCATGCCCTCCATATTCATAGCCTCAAAGATCCATAAAGTGCCTTGGTTACTTCTTGATTCTCAGTATCTGACCATTTGTCAGCTCTGCCAGGGAGTTATCCATATCTCAAGTCTCACAAAGCAGGGATTTTATTTTTTTCATGACTATACATATCGCCAACACTTGAACAGTGTCACATAATAGACTTACAAAACATTATTTTTGAATTAATAAATTGCTACAGTTCAATCACTCATGAATTTGTTGAAAGCCAGTGGCAGGTTAATTTACCACTTAATTCCCCACCAATAAGGCAAAAAGCAAACTTCCCATAATGAGTTTGGGGGCTATCATATCATTTGGCAATTAATCCACTGCAACAACAAAAATATACCGAGCATTTACAATGTCCTGGGAATTTTTCCAGTGCTGGAAAAACAGTGGTAGACAAGATACATGTTGTTCCTGCCCTCCTAGAGCTTCCATTCTACTGATTCTTCCTGGCTGCTCAGTGCAGAAGCGGCTACTAGGGTGACCTCAGAGCCTTTGCACTTCCTGTTTTCTCTAAGTAGATGTTTGTGCAGTCTGTGCTTCTCCTATTTCTTCAAGTTTCTGCTCAAAAGTCACCTTATCAGAGAATTATTTGGCCATTTCTATGTAAAATCAAATAGCAACGTCCCTGTCTCCGTACACTCTAACCTGCTTACCCCTGCTTTAATGTTCTCCATAGCACTTACTATCACCTGACATATATTTATTTGCTTATAATGCAAACTCCAGAAGGGCAGAGACTTTGTTTGCTGTTGTAACCCCTGAACCCACAAAGGGTCTTGATCCATTAGTAATTAGATCTAATTAGTATTAGATCTTTCAGATCATTTCCACTCAAACTAGTTATTGGTCCTGCTGAGAAAACCATGCATTTGTAGCTATGAGATTATGTAAACCCTAACAGTATAATTTCCACTCCAGATCACTAATGAAAATGTCCATTTCCATCAGGCCCCAGATCAGTCTCCATGGAAAATTCACTGACTCCTCCTAGGATGGAAATGACCCACAGTCAACATCTGGATGTGAACTCAGTGCTGCTTCCCATCATGCATGAAACCACTTAGCCATAAAGGCTTCAATAAAACTGCTCTGTTACTGAAATACTGCAAAAAAAACAGGATTACAGTCCTAAATGCCCCCAACAAACAAATCCTCAGGTTGCATTAAGCAAAAACTTATCGAGCCTTCAACTACCTCTTTCCTAATGAATTCCCATTTTTTCACCCAGGGATAGAGAGTATGAAACCAAGCTTTAATCCAGGTCGAACAGCTGAAATTTGATCATGGTGGTAAATAGGGTACTCAGGTAAGGATCCAGATAAAATTGCTAATAAACACATCTCAAATCACTAAGCTTCAACTGCTGTTATTCAGTACACATTCATCCTAAAAATATTCTAATATTTTGCTTTTTGTCCTTTTAGTAACAAAATACAGTAAATGTAAGTTATTTCTTAAATAATATACTTAATATTCTCAAATCTAATATCAACCACTAAATGGTTTTGCTTAAGTTCCTGAGTCTCAACTTTCTCATCTGTAAAACACAAATAAAAACTGCTTCCCCACTTGGTTACTGTGAGAACTAAAGGGGGGAGTATGCGTGGATGAATTTTATAAACCCTAAAAAATATAACTGTTAGATTAGAATTCAAAGTCCTCCATGATCTCCTTCTCTCAGGAAGCAATTAATATAACCAAGTAAATATAGATAATATATATTATAATTATATATATTATTAATCATTAATATAATTAATATATTAATCATATAATAAATTTTAAGAAAATTTTAACCTTCTTCCTTTTTCTTTAACCTTCTTCCTTTGTATTACTCTGCACATTCTATGATCCAGCCACTCTGAGCTATTTGCAAATGAGCTTCATTTTGGAAAATGCCCATTATTTCCCCCTTCACTTACAAAATTTCTTGACAGTCAAGTTCAAAGGCATTTCAATGTTTATGAAGTGTTCCTGTATTCCTCTCATAGGACTTAATCCCTCCTCCCTCAGAGTGCCCAGGGTGCATTTTTAATGCTTCATAATAGCATCACTTCACTCTGCCATGTACACATATGAACTTATTGAAGGTCCAGACTATATTCTTCATCTTAGCATTCCCTGTGATGTCAGCACATTCACATTAATGTGGCATGGAAGACTGAATTTAAAAGACTGTGCATTTCTAACCGCATATGTGGTTTTAACTTCCAAAGCAATGTTGTAAATCTAGTGATGGGGATAATAAATAAAGTGAAGATCTGGAGACTTGTTTTTCGGCCTAGACGTTCATATCACGACTTAAATGCTGATAGTCTTTTCTCTAAGTTTTTTGTTTAATGTTTGTTTTAACATGAAATCCTGGCTGTGACTTGAATGACTAAAGAACATAACTAAGATGAAAGTATTAAAGGGAATTACAGACTTCTTTTCTATAATCTACGAATTGTAATAAACATTCACTAGAATGACTAAAATAAAAAAGAACAAGTACAGATGTAGAGAAACTGGAACTCTCAACACTGCTGGAAGAAGTGTAAATGGCCACAACCATTTTGGAAAACTGTCTGGGGGAATCAATGGAAGCTAAACATAAATTAACTCTATGACCCAGCAATTCGACTCCTTGGTATATACTCAATAAAAATGCAGATGTATGTTCACCAAAAGTTGTATATGAGAATATTCACAGCAGCATTAATCATAAAAACTCCCAATAGAAAAAAAAAAACAAATATTTATCAATAGAACAGATGAATAAATTTTGGCATATTAACACAATGCAATTCTAACAGCAATACAAATAAACAAACTAAAAAATCACACATCAAAATATGAGTGACTCTCACAGACCTAAAGCATCTACATGAGCCCATTTACATAAGTTACAAAATCAAGCATACCTAATCTGATGGTGTTACAAATCAGGATGGAAATTATTCATTACAGGTAGGGATAGGGACTGGGGCCTATATTAAAGGGACTTCGAAGGAGCTGGTAATAATCTGTTTCTTATTCTGGATGCTGGTTACACAGGTTATTTGTTTTCTGAAAACTCATTAGTTTATACATGGATGCTTTCTATACTTTTCTGCAGGCATTTTATACTTTAATAAAAATGTTCCTAAAATAAATCAACAGGAAAAATTTCCAAAAGAAAATACATTCCTTTTAAAACACCTTTCATGAATAAATGTTTTTCAAAATGCTGACGTGATTATCAGCCACTTGTAAAATCCAATTGACTTGCACTAGTTTGACCAAAGAGCCTACCACTGAAAAGAGAACTCGGACCAAAAAATTTTCTATTCCTGAAACAATTCATGAGTCACAAACGGTATTCACATTTTTTGATTAAGAATAAAGTGAGGTGACCAAAGGAGATCAGCTACTGAAAGCAGGCAAAGATTTCAGAGAAGATAAAAGAATTTCCTTAAAATGGTACCAAAACAGCTATTACTCTTAAATGAACCTTCTGTTGAACTACCAAGAAAAAAAAATAACTTATTCCAGTACAGATATATGCCTCAGCACCCAGCTTCCCTCCCAATATTATTTTAAAACATTGCACAACAGACAAAGAGAGCATGAGAGTAGCACAGGAGGAGTAATTAACGGCAACTGCAGGTGTCTGAATAGGGGGAAACTAAGGGAAATGAAACACCGATCCTTCCACCTCATTAGTCTTCTAAAAATATTCTCAAAATACAAAGGCATGCCCCGCCTGTGTGGTACATAAATGAATGAGAAACCTAATCAAAATGGTTTTTATGAATCTTGACCACAACCCACATACAAATACTTTGGAGATTAAAAATAGGAAAAGAAATTAATGGTGCCAAGCCAGTCAAGCAGAGCAGAAATAAATGCAGAAGCTAGACAACACAAAATCAATATATAGTAAATTCAATTATCTTTGCTAATCTGGAGGCAGATTTTAAAAAATCTTTTCTATTGGGCTGTGAAATATAGAACTGGTACTCTGAGATGGATGAACAGCCCCAAACATTTACCCTCTTCTGAACCTAGCATTAATTCATTTTTAATTTGATCCCAACAGGACTCAAGAGGGAAAAAAAAGAAAAGGATGTGAAGTCTAGGAGACCACCAGTGGCCAGGGGTGATTTCACAGTCAACTTTAAACTTCCTGTTGTAAAAGGAGACATGAAAAGATGATTAACTGAATTTCACAAATAATCCATCACAGTTCATGTTGATCAATGGACAAAGTTGGTTTTGCACAGAAATATTCCCAAGTACATAGTCCTTCCAAAAAGAAATAAGAAAAAAGACAGGCTGCTATCAAGGTTCTAATTACACCCCTCAATCTTTCCTTGCCTACCTTTGGGTGGGCAGCGAAATTTGCAGAAAGCAGGTAGCAACAAGGAAAATCAGCAAGAGATCTGAATAATTAAACTTTGAAATAATTTTTTAAACCTGGGACAAATCTTTATTCATGTAATGATTTAAAAAAAAATTATTCTCCCCCTTATAGAGGGAAGGATTAGAATTAGCCACTAATAATCTGAACTAAGAATGGCATGAAGGGAAAAAGGAAGATATATTCTTTCCAGCAACAGCAAAGCAGATTTATTAAAGACATCTATGTCTTTAATAAAAATGGTCTTTTGGCTGACCATTCAGCCAAAACCAATCATAAACTATCTAATACTGACATGGTTAGTATTAGACCAGCATCTGACCAGGTTCAGAGAAGAGAGGCTCATCACGATCTAGCCAAGTCTAGCTGAAATTAACCTTGAAATTAACAAAAGACATTTACATTCGGACCATAGCAAATTAACAAAATTTGCATTTGCTGAGTTCCTGCTATGGTCTGAATGTTTATGTCCCCCCAAAATCCATATGTTGAGATCGTCATCCCCAAGGTGATGGCATTCGGAGGTGGAGCCTTTGAGAGGTGACTTGAGAATGGAGCCCTCCAGTATGGCAAAAGCTCCCAGAGAGCTGCCTTGCCCCATCCACCATTTAGAGGACATAGCTAGAAGGTGTCATCTATGAGAACACAGGCCCTCAACAGACACCACATCTGCTGGTGCCTTGATAATGGACTTCCCAGCCTCCAGAACTGAAAGAAACAAATTTCTGTTGTTTATAAACTTCTTCGTTTCTGGTATTTTATTACAGCAATCTAAACACAGTAAGACAGGGCCCAACAAATACTGGCAGTCAGCACAGTGCATTAAACAAGGAGCTCTCTCTAGAAGGGCTCAAAAGTCCATACAGTAAATGAGTATAACTTGGTAAAGGACTAGATAAACAAATGCATGGATAGCACTGAGCTGGCCATTTACCTATTCATCAAGCATTTACCCTCAGTGTTAACAACATCAAAAAAAAAACAGACATCCATTATTTTGGTCTGCCCAGCCAAGTCCCCATTTTGGTATCAGAACATCAACCTTTCTATGGTTTAATGAAGAGACACTCAGTGGCTCACACCTGTAATCCCAGCACTACAGGAGGCCAAGGTGGGTGAATCCCCTGAGGTCAGGAGTTCGAGACCAGCCTGGCCAACATGGTGAAACCCCATCTCTACTAATACAAAAATTAGCTAGGCATGGTGGCACACACCTGTAATCTCAGCTACTCGGGAGGCTGAGGCAGGAGAATCGTTTGAACCCGGGAGGCAGAGGCTGCAGTGAGCTAAGATATTGCCATTGCACTCTAGCCTGGGCAACAAGGGCAAAATTCTGCCTCCAAGAAATAAATAAATAGACACTTGGCCCATGCCTGGCCAGTGACAGCCCTGACAACTCTGGCCCCAGTAACTAGTTCAGGGTTAGGCACATGACCCAGGCAGGAATAACCAGAGCCAAGAAGCATCTGTAGAACTAAGTTGCTGGGCGTGTAGGAAACAAGCCTGTGGCTGCTAAGAAACACACAGAGAAAGCCTGCCTGAGAAGGAAGTCACATGAAAACAGGCTAAGACATGGCAAGAAACAGGACTTTAATGGCACAACTTGAGCCCGACCTAGGTCCAGCCGTGCCTAAAGCAAGCCCTACTCTTGGACGTTTTAGCAACATAAGCCAAAAAATTTTCTTTTACATTGTCCTTATGCTGGATGAGTTACTGCCATGCAAACAAATGCCCTAATACAGCACTATTGCTGAATTCTTTTAAAACTCTTTACAGGAATAATTCTTCAGGCAGTGTGCCTACCCTCAATTTATAATAAAGAGTTTTCAAATATTTTTGAAATGGAATATTCTGAGAAATAAATACAAAATAAGGTTGTCTCTTATTCCCTGCATCTTCAGAATCTTTTGATGACTGAATTATTTCCACTCACAAAGGAAAATAAGCTTCTTGGCATAACTGATTTTTCACACCCGATCCTAATACCAGGTTGTTTGGGCTTTTAGAACACCAAAAACCTGTCTGCTCAGTTCTATTTTTGTGGATATCAGGAGTTCACAGGATAAAGTGAAATCTGAGGGGTTTGCTGCTTGAATTCACTTCTTTCTTGAATTCACCCTCCCCCATGGAAAGGAAGAGAACCCAAAGAAGGGGGTGTTGGATTTTACAAGCCTCTCTTCTGCCCACTTCCCCACCACACAGAGGCCAGTCATGTGGTCAAACCACAGCCGCAAAGTGCTGATGTCTGCAGTGCCAATCTGTGGGTCTGTAATGGGTTCACCATGACAAAATTCCATTTCAACGAGGCAACACAGACTCACCACAGCAGCCTCCAAAAAGAATCCAGCCAGCCCACTTTCCCCTTCTTGCAGATATCTGCCCTGGGCAGACAGTAGCACATCCCGCTGAGCGCACATCTGACTGCCCATGCACAACGACCTTGGTGAGGTGGGAGTACACTGAGGCAGGCTCTGAGTGGTGGAATTTGCCAGCATGGAGTAGCACAAAATGGACAGGACTAAAAGTTCAGAGGACCTGATCCTAGCCTGAGATTTGCTACCAAAGGGGCATAACCTTAGATAAACCATTTTACCTTTCAGGGTGTCTATTCTAAATTGCCATTAAAAAAAAAAAAAAAAAGACCTAACATGTGAGGAGTGGAAATGGATCAGTGTTTTTCACCGGCAGTAGTAAACCATGTAGTGGGTGATGAAATCAATTTAGTGGATCAAGACCAACACCAACCACACACACACAAAGAGATTCTAGACCAGGGACAGGGAATATACAAGATGAGCCTGAGTACCCTGTAGTGCCAGAAAGTAAGGACATGCTAAAAAAACATCCACAATGGACAGACTTATGTCAAAGGGAACAGGAGCCAACTGAAAGAGCTCTTAATAGCTACAGCTGGAAGAACTTGAGCAACAAAATAGAGTACTACTGGATTATAATCCAACGTACACAATAAATATCAATGGATTCACACTGATTTAAAAAATACAGATTGAATAAATAAACAAATGGAAGGGAAGAAACAAATCCGACTCACAGAAGAATGTCGAATAATGCATGTCGTTACACCACCCTCAAGGAAGTGCAGCGTAACTCCCCAGTCCTTAAGTATGAGCTGTGCCTAATAACTTACTTCCAAAGAGTATAGTATGGAAAGGGGAAGAAAAAATAACGTTATGATGGAGAAACCTGACAAACACTACCTCAACCAGATGAGCAAGGTCAACATGACCAAAACTATAAATCATGCTGATAACATATATTCTTGATATGATGTGATGAGAATGGCATTTTACCTCTGTGATCTTCGTCCCCAAAACTGATAACTCCAGTCCAATACAAGAAAATCATCAGACAAATGCCAATGGAGACTGTACTCTACAAAATATTTTACCACTGCTCCTCAAAGCTCTCGAGGTCATCAAACACAAGGAAGGCCTGAGAAACTATTACAGCCAAGAGGAGTCTAAGGAGACATGGCAACTAATATAACACAGAACCCCAGATGGAGTCTTGGAATGGCAAAAAGACTCTAGGGAAAAGCTAAGGAAATCTGAATAAAGTATACACTTTGGTTAATAATACTGCAACAGTACTGGTTAATTGTGAAATGTATCATACTAACATATTGACGATGAGGAAACCACTTGGGACATATGGGAGTGTTCTGTTTGTTTGTTTGTTTGTTTTTTTGAGACAGAGTCTCGTTCTGTCTCTAGGCGCCAGGCTGGAGTGCAGTGGCGCGATCTCGGCTCACTGCAACCTCCGCCTCCCAGGGTCAAGCAATTCTCCTGCCTCAGCCTCCCAAGTAGCTAGGACTACAGGTGCGCACCACCACACCCAGCTAATTTTTGTATTTCTTATAGAGACGAGGTTTCACCATGTTGGCCAGGAGGGTCTCGATCTCTTGACCTCGTGATCCTCCCACCTCGGCCTCCCAAAGTACTGGGATTACAGGCGTGAGCCACTGCGTCCGGCCAGGAATTCTTTGCACTATCTTCACATCTTTTCTCTACCTCTAAAACGATTCTAAACTCAATTTTGTGTTGGGGGCTGTGATTGAAACAAGTAAAGTTGGACAAACTTTGAGCATTACACAACCAGATGATCTAAGCTTTTAACTAGCTTTAAAGGCAATTGCTTTGGGTAGCATTTTTAATAAGCATGTTGTAATAATTATTGTGTTTTTCTTTTTATTTGTAATTCATACTACTGGGCCACGAAAGTGCATGAGTTCAGAAGTAGAGTTAGGGAGTTATAGAAACCATTCATTTATTCAACAATAAGTATGTGTTCTGTATTACGTCTTCAAAAAATACTTGTTGTGAATGCATGAGAGAAAGGATTCTACATCTCCCTAATTTTGTTTTGTCTAAAAATCATTTGAAAAAAATGTAGTATTTTTCAAGGAAGAAAAGGTAATATAGAAGAAGCAATAAATCTACAGTAAGAAAATCTAGATACAAGTATGAGCTCAACCATGTTTGCCCCTAGGGTAAGTCAGTCATCTATCTTCAGTCTGATTTTCCTTAATCTCCCAACAAGGTTAATACCTGCCCTGCCTACCTCACAGGCTTATTTTGTTGTGAGAAGCAACACATGTCAAAGTGCTTTACAAATGTGGAAATGTTATATAAAATAAGGGGGTTAGGAAAAGCTAATGATAACCAGAATTCTCTGGTTCTTCTCTGAATCAGAATGGACTGCAGGCTGGTTAAGACTTGGTCTTTTGTCTACTGAACCAATGCTTGGATTTGCTAAGAGGTCTGTGAACCAGAGTCAGTATCTCCTAATAACTTGTTAGAATGACAGAATCTCAGGTCCCACTACAAACCCACTAAATCAGAAACTGTGGGGGTGGGCCCCAGCAATCTGCTCCATTAAATAATTAATTTGTTTGTTTGTTTTTGCAGAGACTGAGTCTCGTTATTCTGATCAGGCTGGTTTTGAACTCCTAACCTCAAGCGATCCTCCCACCTCGGCCTCCCAAAGTGTTGAGATTATAGGTGTGAGCCACTGCGACTGACTCAAATCTGTGTTTTACCAGTCCCTCCAGGACACTCTGACACTGCTGAGGTTTAGAACCACTGCCCTCAAGAGTGTGTCCCATTCATGTGGCCCCACCCCTCCAGCTGGCTCCCTACCCAGCTGGAATGTTGCCTCACCCTTGTTTCCTCCAGACCCCCTTCACATCTACTGACACCTGGCTAAGTCTCACACAAGTCCGCTGAGAGAGAAGGAGAAACGGTACTGCTCACAAGGGTGTGGGAGGTCCATGACTTGCTAAATCTCAGTCTGAATTAACTAGCTATAGCAAGACCCACGGATCTCACTTCCTACAACATGGGTATTTTCCCCAGACTGGGAAGTTCTTAGCGACGAAGGGAAATCTAGCATCTGTGGAGACCACACACTGCACATTTTACAAAAGGAACCAAAATTCCCACTTCTTGTCCTTCTGGTCCCTACCATCTGTCAGACAAAGGTGTCTTATCTGTGGGTCAGAAAAGGCAGTCATCTAATACAAGATCTATCTACACCTATCTATACACACCCAGGAAAATAAGACCTCTGGATGCCACAAACAAGAGAGGCTTCCAGGCCCTTAATCAAGGAACAAATGATGCAGAACTGAAAGTAACAAACAAGCTGGAATGTTATTTTGCCCCACAGGATCGAAGACTAGAAAAACAGGAATTACAAGTCAGAAGTATGATGCACTGGCAGGTTTGCATGAAGAAGGCCAGGCAGTCCTTTTTCTGAGCCATGTTTAGGCCAAAGCCTTTCCTTTTTGACACCCTATTATTGGTATCATTCCTTAATGATACACATATAAAACACACTTAAAGAAGACATTGGGTCAGAGAAAAACTGAGCTGAAAACCCAATCAGGGTGGAATTTTACACTATATTTTTATATACATGTTTATAAGGTAAAAGAACTGCCAGTACAAACACAGTTCTTCTCTAAAGAGGCAGGGCTTGTGTGTACCTCATGAGGCTGATCAATACTTCCCAGGCAAAACTCATTTATAAATCACATACATACAAAAGCACATCACAAATAATCATTTCTTTATTTACCTCCACTTTGCTTATCCCCCATTCACAGTCTTCTGGAAAATATATGAAAAACATCCCCTAAGTGACTAATATATAAGATAAGCAATACACTGCCACACGGCAAATTCAGCTCAAGAAACTGAATTTGCATGAGCCATCACAATGCCTGTTTGCAGACACTCTAAATATGTATATTCACAGGCCATCCACAATATCTTAATTTTTTTTTTTTTTTTTAGACAGAGTCTTGCTCTGTCGTCCAGGCTGGAGTGCAGTGGTACAATCTCGGCTCACTGCAACCTCCGCCTCCTGGGTTCAAGCAATTCTTTTGCCTCATCCTCCTGAGTAGCTGGGACTACAGGCACGTGCCACCATGCCTGGCTAATTTTTGTATTTTTAGTAGAGACGGGGTTTCACCATACTGGCCAGGCTGGTCTTGAACTTCTGACCTCATGATTCGCCTGCCTCAGCTTCCCAAAATGCTGGGATTACAGGCATGAGCCACTGCTCCCAGCTATATCTCAAATTTTTATGGTAATTTTTCCTGTTTCCTATCATCCCTCCTTCCCACAATGTACACACAGAAGTCTTCCAATCATACAACATTTAATTTTTGCATTTGACTACCAGTTGAACTGATTAACATATATTCCCTAGCTTAAAACATTCTGTGGCTCTCTAATGGCCAGAGGATGAAGTAGTAATGCACTACCCTTGGGTTCCCATGAATTCTTACCCTTCAGCTGCAAGGGATAACCCTGTTTCCACTTGTGCTCATCACTCCCCTTTACCTAAAATGTCTTTCTCTCCCATTTCTCTACCTTTTGAAATTCTACCACACTTCAAGATCTTGCTCTATTAACACCCTTCCCAAGAGATCTCTTCTGCTTTATTCTTTGAAATTATCCTCACCAACTCAAGGATATCTTGAAAAAAGTACCCACCCTAGAGAATAATTGCAAGAATTAAATCAGGTGATGTTTTCTTTCAAAAAGTACAGAGAATAATGTCTCATTTCTAGCAAATACTTCATTTAAAAAACTACCATTATTTTATGGTCCTTCGAACTTTGTGACCAGTTACCCTTCCCCTACCTACCTCTTGGCTTACATTCCCCAACGTATCACAACATGCTTCCCGCTTTCTCTCCTGGGACCTGCCCCAAAGGTTGTACAGGTAAGGGCCCCCTTAACTGTCACAATTTTAACTAAACTGCTGACTCCCAGAACTGATCAACAGCTTTGCCCTCTCTCTTGCACTATTGCTGGACATGTCTGCACTGATACCACCCATACACTTCAAGCTCAGCATATTCAAAATCAAAAGCATTCTCTTTCTCTAAGATCTACTCACCTTCCTATTTTCCCCAGCAGTAGTCAATGGCACCATAAATAACAGAGTCACAAGGCCTGAAACTCTGCAGTTACTTTTTAATTTGCTTTATATATTTACTTCCAAATAAGTAATACATTTACTTGGAACAATATTCAAAAGGTACAATTTCAACTTCACACCTACACTGCCTCCCATTCCTGGGAGAGTCTGATGTTATAGCAACCTCTTGCATAACCTTCAAAAGATATATTTATATATATACAGTGAGTACAATTAAATGTTTACCAACCAACTCTCTAGAAAAACAAAAACAAAAATGTCCTGATGTGTTGTATTTCCTGATTTCCACGCTGTAAACACTCCCACTGTGGCTGATTTCAAACTACCAACATGAAGTAATCAGCCAAGGGCTTGGTAAGTCATGCACACAATTGGTTCCCTGTGCCAGTGTAAACTGGCTTCAGCCCACCGATTTTTTGTTTTTTGTTTTTTGTTTTTTTTGAGACAGAGTTTCCCCCATCACCCAGACTGGAGTGTAGTGGCACAATCTTGGCTCACTGCAGTCTGTGCCTCCCGGATTCCAGCAATTCTCCTGCCTCAGCCTCCCGGGTAGCTGGGATTACCACACCTGGCTAATTTTTGTATTTTTAGCCGAGATGAGGTTTCACCATGGTGACCAGGCTGGTCTCGAACTTCTGACCTCAGATGATCCACCCATCTCGGCCTCCTAAAGTGCTAGGATTACAGGTGTGAGCCACGGTGCTGGCCTCAGCCCACCAGTTTTGTGCATGTGTGCATATATGCATGAATATATGTCCATGTGTACATGTAGATATACATATAAAATATATATATATGGATATTCTGTACTTTGCTTTTTTCTTAACTTTACAATAAATCTCACAGATCATTCCATATCAGAACATGTAGAAGTGCCTCATTTTTAACCAGTACTTATTGATGAAAATTAAGTTACTTGCAATCTTGTATTTATACAAATACTGTAAGAAAAAATTTTGCATATATATCATTTTGTGTATTTGCATGTCTATAGGATAAAGTTCCTAGGACTGTTACTGCTGATTCAAAGAATGCATGCATTTGCAATTCTGACAGATACTGCCAATGGCTCACTACAGTTTGGACCGATTTATATTTCCATCTGCGATATATAAATACCTGTTTCTTCAAACCTTTGGCAACACCATTACATTTTGTGATGTTTGCCAATCTGATAGGTGAAAAATAGCATCACACTGAAGTTTTCATTTGCATTTCTCTTTTTATGAGTGAGATTAAACTTTTCATATGTTTAAGAGTCATTTATATGCCATTCTGTAAACTATGTGTTCAAACTCTTTGCCTTTACAGTAACTGGCCTTTCTTGTACTGATTTGTTGGACTTCTTTATAAATTCGTAAAAACAGATCTTTTGTGATATCAATTGCAATTATTTTCATAAATGTGTTGATTGCCTTTTGACATAGTTTTTAAAAATTGGGCCTGCAAAAATGATATGTAATCAAATAAACCAATCTTCTATTTTACAGCTGCTGGCTTTTGTGTCCTATCTAGAAAGAATTTTTCATCTTATTATTAAAATAAGGTATTCTATTTTTAGTATTTCTATTTGTTTTAAAGTTTTGATGAATGTGAAATTTATTTTATTTTTTGCCTGATTGTACCAACACCATTTATTATCACTTGTGGAATTATCTTTACCTTCTCCCTCACCCCACTCCCAACCCCTAGTTTCTAGGGGCTATCATTCTAACTTTCCAGTATTTTGATGTTATCTGTCTTCTTTCTCCTCTCACTGTGACCATCCCAGTTCAGGTCTCATCATTTTGTGCCTATACTCCTGGCCTCTGCCCTTCTCCGTCACCACCAGAACACTTTCCTCTAAGACAGCTCTTACCATGTCACCTCCTTGTTTGCTGTTTACAGAGCAGTCTTTGGACTTACTATGGGATTCAGGACTTATACCACTTGGGCCCGAATCTACCTTATGCTCTTACTTTTCCCATTGCACAGTCCTTCTCTTTATCAAGTTGGGTGGTCCATCAACTCTTAAAATGTTATCCCTTGGGCTCATCCCACCTAGCACCTCTGCCTAGAATGTCCTTCCTACCTTTCCCTTCACCCTTTTCCCTTTTTTTGAGACACAGTCTCGCTCTTGTCGTCCAGGCTGGAGTGCAGTGACAAGAATTCGGCTAACTGCAACCTCCACCTCCCAGGTTCAAGCGATTTTCCTGCCTCAGCCTCCAAGTAGCTGGGATTACAGGTGCCCACCACCACATCCAGCTAATTTTTGTATTTTTAGTAGAGATGGGGTTTCACCATATTGGTCCGGCTAGTCTCAAACTCCTGACCTCAGGTGATCCACCCACCTCGGCCTCTCAAAGTGCTGGGATTACAGACATGAGCCATCACGCTCGGCACCTTCATTCCTTTATCTCAATCCCATATGCCCTTCAAGACGTGGCTCAAACACCCACTTCCCTGCAAAGGCATCTCCCTCACTCCTCCTGAGCTCCTATAGCATTTCAATATCTTGCTTATAGAAGTAAATACATCTATCGATATATAGAGGTATAGATATAGTCGGATATATAGATATAAAAATCACAGCTGTAGGGAAAAGGAGGAGTACTATAAACATATACATATGTGTGTGTGTGTGTGTGTGTGTGTGTGTGTGTGTGTGTGTGTGTGTATGTATTTCCCCAACTCAAGTGAATATCCTTTGAGGTCAGGGGCTGTGGCTAATTAACATTTGCCTGCTCTCTGCTTCTAAGTTAGCACCTTGAACATAATAAATTATTTTTAATAAAATGAAAATTTCTGGGGCTCAAAATGTTAGTGTGCATCATAATCACCTGAAGGGCTAAAACCAGTTTGCTGGACTCCACCCTCAGAGTTTCCAATTCTATGGGTTTGGGCCCCACCCACTTGGTGAACAAGTTCCTAGGTGACATTGATACATCTCCTGGAGTCGCACTTTGAAAACCACTGCCTCAGACCGTTCCTCAAACCTCAAAGTAAATGCCTTTAGAAAACTGGGGCAAAATGTATCCAAAAGTCTCATGGATAAGAAAATTCCTCTCAAGCTGGGTGTCACTTAGATACGTACAGATTTCATCCTGTCTGTCCTATCCAGCTCAAAGAGGCAGTGGCCCAAGACCCCAGAGGCGGGTACCACTGGAACTGCATCCATCCTCTGATCCTCAGACTCCCAGTCCAGTGATGTTCAGCACACAAAGGCGATCTCTGGTCAAGGGCTTGGCAATAGAGGCCGAATGACCTGACTGTACCCCAGTTCTGCCGCTCGCTCTCTGGGTGACCACAGGTAAACTATTTCATGCTCTCTAGGCCTGGATAGCCAGGGTTCTTTGGGTGAAAGCAACAGAAAGCAATTTGGTAAATGAAGCCAAAGAAAATGTATTAGAAAAAAATCAGTTCAAGGAGGCTGGAGAGGCAAGCCCAGGCACAGCTCCGAGGGATGGAAAGCTACATCATAACACAGCTGTATGCACAGATGGTCTGGCCATGATACACCTCGCAGCACACTCTCCACGACCCTCCCACACCCAGAGTTCAGAGAGAGGCATCTGACTGACCTCACAGGGCCACGGCTGAGGGGAACAGGGCCCCTCCTTCTGGTCCCAGCAGACTATATACAAAGGCAAAAAGCGATTTCTCAAATGGAAATCAGGAAGGTTAAAAGGAGGTTAGAAAAACCTTTTGTCATTGGTAAACTGGAATGACAGTAACCACCTCCTAAGTTATAAGAGCTAATGAGGTAGTGTATATAAAGCACTTAGCCTGGCACTTAGCTACTAGCTGCACTGCTATTATTGTTATTCATAATTACCTCCACCTTCAAAGGAAGGATGGTTTCCCATTTCCTAGTAACTCCAACAAGCTCCAAAGGAAACCTCAGTTAATTCTATATACACCAGGGATTTGCATGAAGCAGCCCTAAACCTGTGAGAAAAACCCAAGTGGGTTTCCCTGTATTCTTTTAGGCGTCACATACCTCTTACCCATTTTGCCTCAGATGCTAGACAACTGAGCTACACTAGGATCCAGCAAGCAAGCTATTTTAAGCTACATGAAGGGCTATGCTGGAGGACAGGTTGTTAGATCTCATTCTGTTTCTGTTACAAAGGTGTTAAAAACTCAGCTTTGGATTCAACTCCCATTAACAAATAAACAAACCTGTGTCTCTCATCAGAGAAAGAAATTCAAAACCTCAAAAGAGGAGTTAAGGCTTCTTCCCACTCAGTTCCCCGTGGCCTCCAGCAATGGCAGAAAAACACAAAACGGCAGGACTCTGCTCATCCTATTCTCCTTTGAGGATTCCCCAGCCACATTCTCTCTTCTCTTCCTTCAGCAGCCTGAATCACAACCTACAGAAAAATGGAACTTTTCTCTCTGAGGTCCCAATTAAAAGCCAGACTCATTCCCTCTGAGCCACATCTCCCCACAGTAATTAATGAACTCTCTGCAATTCTTTAATGTCTATATCCCCTTCTAGTCTGTAAGCTCCTTGAAGGGAGGTTCCACATCTGTTCAATTCACTGGCACACAGCATGTGCTTAATAAATATTTATGAAATGTATGAGCAAAAATCTTAGTGCGTGCTTTAATTCTAGGGAGGCATCTACTTCAAATTTAATAAGAGTTGCTGAGATTTAAAAATATATACATACATAAATATATACACATACTTATGTAAACACATATGTAGATTAAAATATACATATTAGCTTTAGCTTCTAAACATTTCAGATCACTGTCTACCACAAATGACTTGGGGAGGAAGAAATATTTGTTTTATAAGATGTAAACTATAATTTTAAATTTTTTGTAACTATTACAATATTTGATATCAAGACAGGAAACCAGTGTGGGAATCTTTACAAGTACTACAGTTTAATGCATATGTGAAGAAATGTTATATTGAGGAAAGTATTTGGACCCACACAATACTAAAAATAATGATTTTAGTATTTTAACTGTAGAGCATAAACAACACGGCAAACTTTATTTATAGTAACTGTGAGGGATCCTCTGCCAGTCCCGCACTGGATTGCTCACTGCAATTTCATTCTGTTCTGCTTTACGTTTAAGCTATTTGCTAACTCAGGTCTACTCTCACACAATCTCAGAAATCACAGATGAGAATTCCTCTAAGATTGTTCATCCAGCCCATACCCCTTCAGAGAACTGGCTTGATTACCTCGGATCTTTTTTCATAAGTAAATTTTCATCTAAAGAAACTTTTATGAAAGAAGTTTGTTTCCTGGCTTTAAATCCACACATTATTATTATTATTTTAAGAATCATATTCCACTCATATTCAAGGAGTCTTGGAGAATCTAGAAACAACCATATTCTGGCTCTCAAACAACAGACTTAGGTAGAGGTGATTACAAACCCAGTCCGGAGAAAATTCAGTTTCACGGGTACGAACAACATGACTAAGAACGAGGAAATTACCACTGAGTCTTCCGTATTTTTCCAAGATGAAGAAAATAGTTCATCAACTTCAAAACAAAATTATTTAGATTAATAACTAAAGAAGCAATTCTTTACACTGCTACTCCACTTATTATTATAAAAGAATTTTAAAATGTTCACATAGCTTAAATAAGCCCAGGAATGATATTGGAAGGCTATAGCCTGCCTGCTGTAAGCTTCTAAAAAGAAGCATCTTTGAAAAAAATCAGTATTTCCCAATCCTTTCATACCAGAGGAATCCTTTATTTAAAAAATGTATATATATACATATATATATAATCCAGACTTTAAAAAAGATGCCTTTGATATTTCTAAACTTTTTATTACAAAAAATTTCAAACATATACAAAAGTATATAGCTGCATTGCCCAGCTGAAATGTAATAGAAGCCATACATGTAATTTTAAGTAGACAAAAAGAAAACAAGTAGTTTTAATTACACATTATTACAATATATTCAAAATGTTATCATTTCAACCTGTGCTGTTTAAAAATTGAGGTATTTTTACATTCTTTTTCATGCTAAGTTTTTGAAAACTCAGTGTGTGTGTTATACTTCCAGCGCTTCTCTATAAGAGCTAGCCACATTTTAAAAGCTGAATAGCCACATGCGCCCAATGGCTGCCCCAGCAAACAGCATAGAGAATGCATCACCCAGCTTCAGTGATCGTCAGCTCACGGATCCTTGTTTCGTCTGTACTCCCTCCTCACCCCCAAATTATTCCAAAGCAAATCCTAAACACTGTAGCACTGCAGCCATCTTCAAAGTTCCTTGACTCATTTTTTTTTAACAGTTGGTTTGTTCAAATCAGTATCTAAACAACCAACTATAAGGACCTCTTTTTAATGACAAGACTTTTTGCTGACTGCAACATAATAGGAGTTACACTTTTAGTAAAAAGCTGCAGCCATCTGAATGTTTATTATGCAACTATCTTGTGTCAGGTGCCAATTCTAGCCCCACAATGAAACAGTGAACAGGGCTCAAAGGAACTTCTGGACTACACATTAGGGTCACGTTAGAATCAAACTTTTTTTTTTAAATGCCAGTTCCATCAGCTAGCAAATAGGTAAATAAAACCATGGTATATATATACAATGGGGTATTACTAGGCAATAAAAAGGAATAAAGTACTGATACACGCTACAACAGAAATTAACCTTGAGAAAACATTACTAAGTGAAAGAAGCCAGACACAAAAGGCCACACAAACTCCCCTTATATGAAATGTCCAGAATAGGCAAATCCATACAGGCATAAAGTAGATTAGTGGATGGGGATTGAGGGAATGGATGGACAGTATGAGGAATGACTGCTAATGGTTGTAAATTTTCTGGGAGGGAGTGATAAATGTTTCAAAATTAATTATGGTGATGGTTGCACAATTCTGAATATACTAAAAACCATAAAATTTTCTACCTTAAAGTGAATGAATTGTATGATACGTGAATTATATCTCAATATTGCTGTTTTGGGGGGGCTTTTTTTTGAGACAGTGTCTTGCTCTGTCGCCCAGGCTGGAGTCCAGTGGCGCAATCTCAGCTCACTGCAACCTCCGCCTCCTGGGTTCAAGTTATTCTCTTGCCTCAGCCCCACCACCCCCACCCCTCTACCCCCCCATCCTTCTACCCCCCTATCCCCTCACCCCCATAACTGAGATTACAGGCAAGCGTCACCACACCCAGCTAATTTTTATATTTTTAGTAGAGACAGGCTTTCGCCATGTTGGTCAGTCTAGTCTCGAACACCTGACCTCGTGATCCACACACCTTGGCCTCCCAAAGTGTTGGGATTACAAGAGTGAGCCACCACGCCCACCCTGCTGTTACTTTTTAAAGTAACTAAAGTATACTACATTCACACAATGGAATTTTAACCAGCTGTAATATAGAATGAGAAAACTTTTTTTAGAAAATATTCTTAAAAATATTCCAGTGACCAACCCTTCTCATACCAAACCACTTGATCCAGAAACTTTGGTAATAGGGCCTGGGTAGGGAACACTGTTTAAAGATCTCTAAGTAAAGTAATTCTAATGTAAGCCAAATGACAAACAGTGGTTCAGAGCAAGATTCAGACAAGTGACTGCCAGTTAGTTACACAGCAGTATGATAATACTCCATATAAAATGGGTGGGCACAGAGTGCTGCAAGCATTCTGCAAGTGCAACTTGGAGGAGCAGAGGAAAGGTTCCTAGAAGGTGCATCTATGCTGAAACTTACGGATGAATGGAAATGAGGCAGGTGAATGAATATGGTTGAGAAGGAAAACATAATGAAGATGATACAAGATTATGCAAAAACTAGGCAGTCAGAGTGCATCATGCATGGGTGCTGGGGGTAAGGGTGGAGGCTTTACTTAGTTCAATGCAACTAGAACACACAGAATAAATGGTGAGCGGTGAGCTGTGAGTCTAGACAGGGAAGCAGGAGCTGATTCAGAGGGTCTTGCAAATCTGCTTTAAAATGTGAAATATTAATTGATTCATAAAATACTGACAAAAATTCCATTTGAATTCTATAACAATTTTAGTACATTTTTAGTGACAGCATTACCATAAATATGAAAAAACAGTACACAACATAGGCAAGATATTTATCTACAGACAATGATTATTTTATGTGTGAATTTAAGATCTTGCAACATCTCCTTGGTCCAAAAATGAGAGCAACCAGAGCAGATGCTTTTCATGGATTTAACTCAGAATTCTATTGCTTCATCATAAAACAATGATGGCATTAAAATACTGCGGATCAAAACAAATTAGAAAACTAGAAAACAAAATGTCACATTCCAATTACTTTTTCACAGAATATTCTAACAAAACGCAAGCAAATACAATTGTTTAATATTCTTTTTTTCAATTGAGCACTTACTATAGACAGGATACCATGTTTAGTGACGTAAGGAATAGAAACCTAAGGAATATATACTTACCCTCCCCGCTTCAAGGCATTTAAAATCCAGTAAGGGAAGCAATAAATTCAAATAAATTACTAGGCCAGGAAACAACAGGGTGAGAGGAATAGGGGAAGGTAAAAGGTAAGAAGTGCTGAAGGAAGGAAGGGCACCAGCAACATACTTTGTGATCAGAAACTCAACTGGGAAGTTTCTCATATTTTAAAAAAACAAATGCTCTGGGAAATTGGGTTGAGAGAGATTATGCTGACAAAAGTAGTTTATGAGTTCAGCTTTGAAAGGCTTAGGTTTTCACACAGAGATACCAAAGAGCTTTCTAGGCAACAGGAGTGCATGGACAAAGGTAAAACACTTGGTTGATTAACAAAACTCAGACTACCAGCTCGCAGGGTTGGGGAATGATGGGATGAAGGCCAAGGCTGAGCCCAGGCTGCAGGATCCTGACTTTAGGCTAAGGTGTGGGTAACCCCCCATATAGGTATCAAGGAAGGAGAGCTAAGCAGAATCCTGGCATAACTAAGGCCTGAAGTATATCTCAGTTTATAGTGTTACTACTCAGTTATTTCCTTCTATATAATCCTTTATATATAATCATATGTTAGTTTATAGAATTAGGGCTTGAAGAATATCTCAGTTTATAATGTTACTACTCAATTATCTCCTTGTATATAATCCTCTATATATAATCTTATATTAGTTCATAGAATGAGTGCCTAAAGAATATCTTACCACTCAGTTATTTGCATACATATATATATATATAAAACTATATCTTAATTCATAATCGGAAGAATGCCTAGAGCAGACACGGTACAGAGCATGAATTAGGGAATAAGCAGCTTATAGTTGGAGGAAGGTCTGGAGCAGACACAGTGCAGAGCATGATTTAAAGGGAAACAGTTATACCAGGACAAGAATCCATGGCCCAGGCGGCAGCGTTCAGTATCATAAAGACACCCGCTGTATGGCAGGCTTAGGGCAAGAGTCATTCCTCCTGATAAAGGAGTTGTAGGACCTTGTTCCAGTTCTTGTGGAAGGCTGTCCTCAAACCAGAAATCCCTCAAGCATCCGAGGGCTCAAATCCCTCCAGATAATCGCACCTTGGTGACCGTGAACTTTATCAGCTCTGTACTGTGCTCACTCAAAAAGCATTCTCCTATAGAACTCATTGGAAGCTGCCAGCAGGTGGTGGTAGACCGTGACAGTTCTGTCACTGATGTGGGACTTAAGCATCCTCCTATAAATCTTCTTAGAAGTACCATGCCCATAGATAGAGGTATTGCACACTGTACCCTCTTCACTGCACACAGCCCACCTCCATGCCTTGGTGACCTAATGGGGGTGGACCTCTTACTACACACGGCACACTTCCTTGCCTCGATGACCTAATGAGAATGGACCCCTTGCTGCACACTGTCCACCTCCTAGCCTAGGTGACCTAATAGGAGTGGACCCCTTGTTTTATTGCTCACGACCCTATCACTATCCTTTAAGATGACTTCATTCACTACCCTGCCCCCTAACCTATACACAACAAATACAGACGCTTCTGGACATTCGGGGCCTCGCCTGTCTCTGCTTATAGGGCCCCTGAGAGCAGGTGTGTTTTTCTTGTATTTCTGCATCCTCTCGCTTTATTTCTCGGAACCTGTGCCTCAGCACAGCATAAGGGACACCCCACGACCCTGTGGGGCCCTTAGCCCTACCTAAGGAACCTATGTGCAAATAAGCAGAGAAAAGAACTTGGAGACTGAGCCTGAAATCCACCATAGGTTGGTTGCAAAGCAGTTGTGAACTTAACTTTTCCTAGCCTCACCTGGAGATTGGAGATATAATAACAGTGCCTGCTTCAATGTTGCCCTGAGGATTAAATGCAATAATGCAGGCACAGCAATTTATGACAGCACCCGGTACATAAAAGTTCAGCAGCTATTACTGCTGTTATTAATGTTATTGTTAATTATTTAAGCCACCCAAGAATTTTTAACACCACCATGATAGTACTTAAAGAATTTACCTACCATGGAATAAACAGAGGCAGGAAAACCCACCTGTAGACAATGTTAAGACAGAGTGCAGAAGTCCTTAAGATCCTGAACTGAGTGAGATGCTGCAGGGCCTCCAGGAAAGGACCAACATGAGAGACACTGAGGCAAGAGTTAGAGTGAGCCTGAAGGTGATCTCAACTGTAGCAATTGGAAAGTAAAAAAAAAAAATTCCAAAAGGGGCCAGAAAACTGATGAATATGTAAATTTAGACAGGAAAGGAATGTGCAGAAAACCATAAACAACTCTCGGTTATGCTTGGAAGACTTTTTCTACCTAACAGTTTGCATCTACATGGTAGGGTTCTCCAACCCTCTCTGGAGTACTCCTGAAATGAAATTAACAAATAGAAAAATATAGTACTGCTAAGAAGCACATTATAAATAAAACTACATTATCCAGACCCTCATGCAAGAGGAAATGTTATACCAGCCCCCAAACTGCAATAAAGTAGAAGAAAGAAGGTATCACTAATTCCTTACCCATCCCCTTTTTGCCATGAGCCCTTTAGGTGGTACCCATGCCACTCTTCCCCAACTTTTCACCCTCAGTGTCAGTGCAAAAGGGGAAAGTTGAAATGTAGTTGTTTGACTGAAAGCCTACTGTAGAAGCTTTTGGAATTAGCAGTGGTTTCTAACTCTTCACTCTGCATTAGAGAACAGAAGAACGAGCTGGCTTTCTAGCACTTTCTTTAAGAGGTATAAAGCATCACTGTTCAAAGTTCATTTACCACAGTGGGTAAAACCAATAAGATTTCTCTTTAGATTTAGATGAAAGGAGGATTTCCTTTCCTTCTATATTAAAAGTTCCGAATCTACCAGGCCCACATACCACAAACTCAGCCACAAAAATCAATGGCAGTAAGAGTCTTAAGGATTCTGAAAATAGTACAACTAGACACTTGATATGGGCACCAGAAAGTTTATAACCTAATCTCTGATGGTTTTAATATTTGTGTCACTGAACTCTACCACGAGTTAACATCTAATTAAAGAGTGGGACAAGAATCTTTATGGAGTAGAAGGAGTTAAGGGTTTGAAGTCAGACCATTAAAAAATCTAGCTCAGCAATTTACTGGTGACCTTAGGCAAGTTCCTAAACCTCAGTTTCCATTTCTTCACCTGAAAAATTGAGATAACCTCACAACACTGCCTAGCAAGACGGTGAAAATTAAATGAGATAATACAGCTTATGGCAGCCTGGGAGTATCTGGGTTATGATGTAACTGTTAGTGATTATTGAAAATATATCTCAATTATAAAACAGTAAATCTTTTGGCTAAGCCACAGCTTTTGATACAAATAAAGCTAAATGTCTATTAGCTGTACTGGTGGAAACCACATTTTAGTTTCTTGGAAGAGGCCCAGCACAAAAGAGACAAAATGGGCTGGAATCCTAGTTCTGCCAGGATAACCCTGGCAACACTGGTTAGTTAACCTGCTGGACCCTCAATTTCCCATCTGGTTAAAAATACGTAGCTAACAGACTTCTGTAAGCTTAATGAGGTAATCTACAAAAGTTCCTAGTATTGCTATTTGTTAATTTTCCCAAAAGTAAAAAAAGGATAAGGATCAAAATCAAAATCAGCTATATAAAATCGCCATTCCTCATATTTACAGAGGTTTCATTTATTCATTCTATAAATGTTTATTGCAAACTTATTGTGTGTTCTTGACACAGGGGATCAGTGATGAAACAAGACAGACAAGGTCTCTGCTTTCCTGGTATTTACATCCTTGTTGGGGAAGGCAGATAACCCGAGGAGACAATTTCAGAGAGAGAGGAACAGCAAACAAGGTGATGTGGCTTGGCTGGAGGGGACGGTCATTTAGCTTGGATGCATACGAGCCCAGGTCTGCCTGACTGATCTTTAGGCAAGAGAAAGACCTCACCTTGTATGATGGTACAGTGTGGATGATCAGAAGCCAGGCCTTCGCTTTCATCTATCTGTGGAAGTATCTCTTTTGCAGCTATAGTTTAAAATATTTTTCAATGCCCTCAGCCCAATACTCAAACTCTGAGGGTCAGAGCAACACCTAGGGGGCCTCAAGCACCTCTGCGCAGTATGCAGACACACGGAAAGAGACAACTTCACACGAGTCCCGACTGAAGAGACTGGTGGTTTGTGATGTGGAGAAGGGCGAGCCCAAGTGTGCAGAAGGCAGCAAGCAAGTTGTGTTGCCAAAGGAGGGGCGGCGGCCCCGGCTTTAGAAGTATCTAGACGACCTATGACAGTGTCCATCAGCGACTCTACAGGCTACAAACGCTCCCCGGGGAACCTGGCAGCGCTAACGGGCGAGCATGCCTGGTTTGGGAAGGCGGGCGAGCGGAGCGCCTGCCCCACGGAGCGTTGTCCCAGTCTCCCCGGCGCGCCCCATCCCGCGGATGTGGTAAAGCGTCAGCGCTCGGCCCAATTACCCAAGCTTCCTGCGCCTCCCGCCCCGGCGCAACGCCTCCCGGCAGCCCAGGGCAGCTCCGCACGCTGCATCCTCCTGCACTTGCGCCCCGGCCCCTGCGCTCGGCTCAACCTGGCTGTCAATCCCAACAGCGGTCCCTCGAAGGACGGAGCCCTAGGGTGGGTGAGACCTGGGTCCTCCCTCCCCGGGAGCTGCAGCCGGCACTGAGGGTGAGCTCCCTGGCTTGGGACTGCCCCAGGGACGGCTCCTCCCCGGGCGACAGGGGCAGAGACCCCGGTCCTGCGGAGACTAGCTGCGCCCACCAAAACCGCAGCCCTTCCAAGCCCGCCTGCCAGGCCCCTCGACACCCCGGCTCCATTTAGGCTGGCGCCCTGCGGCTCACCTGAGCGCTGTGCCGCCGGAGACGCCTCCTAGTTCCCAGGTGCCGGGCTCTGGGGTTCGCGCACAGACCCGAGAGACGACAACCCGTGCTTCTCCGGACCCCTGGAACGTGCAGCTGACAGCTCCCGCACCGGCCGCAGGAGTCGGGGGCAGGGACTGCCACTCGCGGACGGACGGCCGGGCCGGAGCCGCGCTGCGCACCTGCCGCGTCGTGCTAGGGTCCCCTCTCCCGGGCTGGCTGGCGGGCGCCGCGAGCACGCGGCCAGTTCTCAATACTTTGCCCAGAACTTCTCCACGCGCGCCGCCAGGCGATTAGCCGGAGGAGCCGCGCAGGGGCGGGAGCGCAGGGGAGGGGCCTGAGAGGCCCGGGGGCGGGGCCCTAGGGAGCAGGAGGCCGTCAGAGTGACGCACGCTCCCACCAATCAGAAGTCGCCTTCGGGGAAGGAGGTGGGGCGATGCCCTCGGAAGAAGCCCGCGGATTCCATGACGCAGCGGGGGACAAGGGACCCCGGATTCCAGACGGGTGGGGATCGCAGACGGAGGCAAGAGCGGCGGCGGGGCCCGGGGTGGGGCTCCCGGCGGCCTAGCTCGGTGCCTACGCGCAGCAGGCGTTCGTAAATGTTCCTCGAGTGGCGTTTCCGGGCCAGGGAAGGAGGAAGAAGTGAGGGTGGCGCGGGAGGGATAGGTTTACGGAGAAGGCTCCAGGGGACTCTTGCGGTCGCACGGGCTAGGAGAACTCGGCTTCCCGAGGAAGTTAGACTGAGGCAGAGGAGTCGAGAACGGAGGAAATATGTGGGGAGGGAGGACTCTAGGCACAGGATGACAAAGGAGAGCATCAGTGTGAGACCCGGGGCTCGCAGACTGTGACCCCACCTCCAGAGGTAGCTGTGTAGATTCGTGCCCGGTTGGTTTTGTTCTGTGCAGTTCTCGTGCAAGGGGCTGGGGGGTAGGGAGAGCACCAACATTGCTATTAAATCTCCCTGAAAGACAGCAAGTCCACCCGACTTGACTTTCCTCTAGCTCAATGGCCCTCTTTGATCCTAGCACAAATGCAAGCAGCTGATGATTTCGGGTCAGTTCGCAGACAGCAAATGTGTCGGGTGCCTCTGGTGGCGGGGTGACCATGAGCATTTACGGAGCACCTACTGTGTGCCAGGAGCAGTTGTGAGGTTGCAACTGTGAGAAAGGCGCACCAGGCTCCAGTACTCACGAGGCTTACATTTTTGTGGAAAGGCAGACAATAAAGAAGAGAATATACATATCTATGCACAAAAGAAAAGGCTGACAGACTGTTAGTACTGACAGAAGTGCTAAGCCCAGCTTTCAAAAGTGAAGTGCGTGATGGGGCGCTCACCCTGAGGGTCTCTGGGCGGGGTTGGCTTTTACCCAGACTCCTGAGCCTGGGAAAGGAGCTGCCACACCCAGTCTTGCGAAGAGCGTTCCAGGCGAAGGGAATAGTAAATGCAAGGTATTTCGCCTCCCTGAAGACCCAACTGGCCGACCTCCCCGAGCTGAGCGCCGCGCGTGGCTCGCTGGGCTCGGCGCCTGGCACAGAGTAAAGGTTCCACAGTGTTACATCCCCCTGCCAACCGCCACCTGCGGCGCTCGACGCAGTTCCAGTCTCCAAACAGACCCCAATTCAAGGTTTCTGAGACTCTTTCCGGAGCTATTCTGTTCACATATAATTCACCACGCTCAGATCTCCACTTTCTGGAACCATCCCCGTCGCGGAATGTCTGGGACTGTCTGTTTCGGATCTGGCAGGCGGCGGGCGAGGGCGGGAGGCGCCAGAGATACTGCCGAGAAACCGACTGTCATGCTGCCCGCATCGGCACACGAAGAAGCTTATTGGAGAAGATTTCAAATCGAATGACTCTGCGGTTCCTAAACCACCTCGCGAAGCCCGACCAGCGCCAGGTGGATGGACGCGTCTGGCAGGCGCGCGGACCGTCCAAGAAGGCACCTCGCCCACGCCCATCCCCGCCACTGGAGCAGCTTAGACTGGGTTTTCCCAAACCTCCTTTAATTTTTCTGTAATTCTTCTTGAGAAAAGCTTACTCTCTCCTCCTCCTGCCAGTCCCCTTCCTTGGTCAAGCTATTTTCTTTCTTTTTCTTTTGCTCTCCACTTTCAGAATCTCTCTGCCTGTTTCTTTAGCATTGGTTTTTCTGTAGGAGACAAGCCTTCAATCCGAAAGGAAGTTATTTGCATAGGGCTTTGTTGTTTAAACTAGGATCCCGTTTTGGGCTTTTTCATTAATGTCTTCCAAATCAAGTCATAATACAGTCTACATTCTCCCTCTGTCTCTTTCTCTCTCTCTCATTCTGTGTGTGTGTGTGTGTGTGTGTGTGTGTGTGTGTGTGTACTTGAGGCAGTTAATTACACAGGATGAGAGAATTATTCAGATTGTGCCTTGCCTCTAAGAAAAGGAGGAATCGTACTGTGGCTTTTCATAGTTTCATTTCCTCTTCTCCTAAATAAGCTTCCAGGCTTTCCAGCTCCTAAAATCAAAAGGAAAAAAAAAGTTAAAGCTGAAACCCACGCAGAGCTAATTATTCTTGAAGACGCTTGTTAATGTTCTAAAATTAGCTTTCTCCTCAGAGTCTTATTTTAAAGCAACTATTTGAATGTCTAATAAAGATCATTGGTTCCATAGTAAGAGTTCCTAGATACTCTCTTCTTTGAACTGTTGAACAAGCACTTTTTCTCTTGGGAAACACACACACCAAAGTGGGAATTTTTCACAGATGGCACAGTGTTCTTAGCTTCTGAAATTGGTAATAGGTAAGCAGGTGCTACTTGAGTCTGCATGTTTTGATAGTAAAGGAAACTGATCATAATGGGGTGTAGTGGCAGGGAACACTGGGAGCCTCTAGAATCAGACTACCTCAGTTCCTGTCTTGTGATGACCACCTGATTCTGAGATCACCTTTCCTTGTCTGTAAAATGGAGATATTTATGTACCTGCTGGACTACAGGAAAAGTTTGATCATCCATTTGCAAACAATTGCTGCATAGCCTCGTGCAGAGTTCTCAACCTCAGCACTATTAACATTTTAGGTAAATAATTCTTTCCTCCAGGAGGTGAGGGGTTGGGGGGAATGCTGTCTTGTGCATTTTAGCAGCATCTCTGGCCTCCACCTACTAGATGCAAGGTACACCCTGTCCTCCCCAGTCTTAACAACAAAGTTTCCAGACTTTTGTCAGAAGTCCTCTGGAGGGCAAAATCCCCTCTGTTGAGAACCATTGGCATAACATACAGTAAGAACCTGCAGGAGGCAATATAGGGAAATGCTTATGGTTATGGGTTTCTAGGGTGTGAACCTCAGGCAAATTTTGCTTCCTTAAGCCTCATCTGTAAAATGAGAATGATAATAATGCTAACTTCTTAAAGTTGTCTAAGGATTAAATACAATTGTGCATGTAAAAGTAATTTGCGCAGTGCCTGGCACATGGTAAACTCAAAATATGGGCTTCTGGTCTCATTGTTTCTCCTGTGAAGAGAAGGCATTGGTCTAGATTAGGGATAGCACATCTTGGCTTATTTGCTGCCACTCTCCTCCCACCTTATGCAGACATCATTATTAAGTCAAGGCTGCCTTTTCCACTGAGTGCAAATAGAGCCTGTGAATGGTTCTCAGCACTGCAAGAAGCTGCCACTGATAGGCATCTAAGATGATGCTGAATTGCCATTCTGGGGCTAGATGACCTTTAAGATCCCTAATAGCTTCAGTCTTCTGATACAATTAAAGTGAGGAGGAACTATTGTTTATCACTTCAAACTCTTTTATGAAGGGGTGGCAGACCAAGGCCCAGAAAGTTCCCAGGATCTTGACCATAATCATACAGTCTACAAATGGTCAGAGGCTAAGTCTCCAACCCTCTTAAACAGCCATCTTTTTGCCATCTTCCTATGGGAAGGTGCAAAAACACTTGTCTAAAGCAGAGTTGCCACCCTCTCCACCCTGTACAGTCCTACTGATCTTCCTCCTTCACTTTTATCTGATAAATGAATCAAAGTATTAATTGCATATGAACACCTTGTTAGCATTCTTTTACAACTGTTAGTGTAATTCTTCACAAGGATTGGTCAAGAATTCACCAATTCCTTTATTAAATATAGATTGCCTCCTTTGTATAAGGGATCATTCTTAGCAAGCCCTTTAAAATGACTAAAAATGAATCAGTAAGTGTCCCTTCAGTGCTTTTATAGTTTTCTATATTGGGCAGATCAGATTTGGACATAAATAACGACAACACAAGCTAAAAAATAGAAAACATCCTAAGAGGTACCAAAAATGTGTTCAAAGAAGAGAGAAATTATTTTTGGAATTAGGAGCAGAGAGCCATTTCCTGCATGTCTTTGTTAACGTTTTTAACTTTTCAACAAAAATTCTTATTTATTACAGTAAAGTTATCCTTGTACAGAAAGTTGCAACATTGTTAGTTTTCCTGGTTCAGATACAGTTCCTGCTTAGTTTAAGTCAATACTGTCAGTGCAACTAAAGGTCACAGATTATTCTAATGCTAAATTGTTTTTCATCAGCTGTTTAAAATTTCTGGGATTTCTGGGATATTCTGGAGGAAGATTGCTCAGCTTAAGTTTCCTTTTTTTTGAGACAAGATTTCACTGTTGCCCAGGCTGGTGTGCAATGGTGTTCCCAGACCAAACTGAGGGTTGGGCTGCTATTTCTCATGGCCCAATAAGGAGATGCAGATGAACCAGGAAGGAAGAGAGTTTTTATTTCTACAACTGGTTACAGAGAGAAGGCCTGGAAATTATCACCAGACCAACTCCAAATTACAAAGTTTTCCAGAGCTTATATGCTTTCTAAGTTATATGTCTACAGGTAAGCGCACATTCAAGACATAAGTGATTAACTTCTTTTAAACTATAACTAACGTCTGAGTCCTGAAGACCTTCCTTTGGAGCCTCAGTAAATTTACTTAATCTAAATGGGTTCAGGTGCTGGGATGATTACGCTTACCTTGTCTCCTGCTAAATCATGGAGGTTTGGGGCATTCCTTCTGACCCCCAATAAACTTGTTTGTGGAAGCCTGGGGAGTTTCTTCAGACCTGCAATAAAACTTACTTAATCCTAAATGGGTCCTGTTAAGAATTCCTTCATTATTTTGTCATGCTTTAAGACTCAGGAAAGGCTTAGGCAAAACTCTTGGTGTGCTTTTGTTACATCCCAGTCTTTGTATGAGAGCACTGGCTTTTAATATTTAACTTAACCACTCAGTCAGTACTGAAACAGTGGTTATGGAGGCCTGCATTAGTGAGACCTGGCCTGCCACAGTGTGAACTTGCTTCACTGTAACCTCTGACTCCTGGGCTCAAGCAAGCCTCCTGCCTCAGCCTCCCCAGTAGCTAGCACTATAGGCACACACCACCACACCCAGCTAACTTTTGTATTTTTTGTAGAGATGAGGTTTCACTATGTTGCCCAGGCGGGTCTCAAACTCCAGGGCTCAAGCAATCTGCCTGCCTTGGCCTCTCAAAATGCTGGGATTACAGGCATGAGCCACTGCACCCAGCCCACTTTTAGTTTCAACAGACTAACTTTCTCCCAAGCATTTGACAGAATCAGGTTTTTTAGCATGTTATATTGTAGAGCATAGGCTACTTGTAAAAACGAATATAACAGGGGCTTCAGAACACCAATGTCATACACATTGAACCATGAAACAATATTCCCTTCAGGACTGAACTACCTTAGAAGTTGAGGTGAGCATTTGATATCCTTCAGTCACTGTCTCTGTAGCACATAGACATCCTATATTATTATCTGCTGTATAGCCCAAGTATAATAATAACAGCCCATGAGTTTTAAGCATTTATCGGCCAGATACTGCCAAACTGGGCTGCTGATTGCCATATCTCCTGCCACCATCAGGAGGCCACCTGTCAAATAAGAAAGAATTGCCAGAACCCTACCCTTTCTGTTACAAGCCACACCAGCACAAAGTATGCCTTGAATCCTGCTTCTTCCCTTATTACCTCTTTCCTGAATTCATGTTTTACGTAAGTACATTGGGTTGGTACATTCTGAACCACATCTGCAAATCTAACTGCAGGGGATTTGCAATGCAATTTTATCTTTCTGGCCTCTGCACTATAGGAAAGCACATTAGAAGGAAATTGGGTTAGAAGTTGAGTGGCCGAAGCCACAGCATTCACCATATCATTTCCTCCAAATCTCCAACAAATATGTTGGCAGAAAAAGTTGTTATATGTTATACTTTCTGGTATGTTTCCCTAATTATAGAATGACTCAGAAGACCTTTGTGAATTCCCCCTCATTTCCCATCTCCATAACCACTAACATCACCACTGTAGTACAAGCCACCATCATTTCTTGCCTGGAAAATTGCAACAGACCAGGAACTGCCATTGCTCTTACTATAAGCACTTCTCTACTCTGAAGCCAGAGTGATTTTTTTAAAGCTGGGTCTCACTCTACCCCGCTAGGCTGGAGTGAAGTGGCAAGTAGAATCATAGCTCACTGAAGTCTCAAACTCCCAGGCTCAAGCAATACTCCTGCCTCAGCCTCCTGAGTAGCTGGGACTACAGGCATATACCACCATGCCCAGCTAATTTTTGTATTTTTTTTTTTTGGTAGAGACAAGGTTTTGCCATGTTGCTTAGGCTGGGTTCGAGCTCCAGGGCTCAAGCTGTCAGCCCACTTCAGCCTCCCAAAGTGCTGGGATTACAGACATGAGCCACCATGCCTGGCCCACAGTGATTATTTTTTTAAACCCAAAACTGATCATGAACATCTTCCACAGTTTCCCACTGCTCTTAGGATAAAGACAAAACTACTTACATGGTTCTCAAGATTCCCTGTGGTCTGACGTCCAACCAGCTTCATCCTGTGCCAAGTTGCCCCTTATGCCTTTCCCTTTCTCCACACTGATCTGCTTCCGGGACTTTGTTCCTTCCTGGCATGGGATATTTGCACAAACTTTTCCCACTCTCTTCTGGACTATGCTGTTCCTTTCTCTTCATTTAGTTAATGCAGACTTCCTTTAGAGCTCCTTCAGTCATCTGTTCCTCAAGGAAGTCCTCCTTGACATTCACAATCAGGTCAACTCAGCCTATCATTGCTTAGATTAAAACTAAGTTGTGTGTTTTTTGGAGGGTTGTGGGGGAGTTGTTTGTTTTGGTAGCACTGATCACAGCTGAAATTATGTTAATTTTTTGTAGTTTTTCTGATTAATTTCTGTCTTCTAGCTGGATTGTAGGCTCCACAAGGTGAAGATCACATGTATTTTTAGTCTCCTGACAACCTAAATAACAAACAGAGAGAGGCTTTCTAAAATAAAATGGTATTTGTTCATGGACAGGGCATTCCAATAGGAATATGTGTGCCATAGTCACCCATGTGTGTATTCAGGGAGGTAAAGGCTTTTAAGAGAAAAGTAGAGAATTATATTAATTATCTATGAGATAATTATCCTTGGCTTCAAGGATCAATAACAAAGGTGGCACCAGTCCGAGGTTGGACAGGCAGTTGCTGGGTTGATGCCCTTGCAGAGGTATTTTTGTGTGAAGGTTGTGGGGGCCTCTTTGTGCAAGGTTATGGTTTCTGCAGAGTCTTTGGGGACAGTTCTAGTTATCAGGCATACAAGCCTAGGAACTCTCCCTTCAGGGCTTTTCCCAGCTCTATTTGTCAGAGTTTTTAACACAAATGACTCCATTTTGATTCTGACAACTTTCACTCTCTCAGTGCCTGTCTCAATACCTAGCAGCTAGTAAGCATTCAAATATTTGTTGAATGAATAAACTGAATCCTAAAGAATAAACTTTAATGGTGGCTGGAGTTGGGGAGATGGGAGGTGGACGCCCACTCCAGACCCAGTGAGCAGAGATGTTATTAGAGATAATGGGCTTGTGCTCAGGTCATAGAGATGATTTCATAGCAACGTGACAACGGAAATATGCTGCCTCCTTTAAAGTTATTATTTTGCCAAGGTCATAAGATAATTGATTTTTATTTTATCCCTTTCCTCTTCAATATATTTCCATGTTCCTTAGAACGTCCACATCAACTCTGACAAATGTATCAAAAGAAACGGCAGAAGTGGGCTTGGTTTGACTGCCTCCATCCTGCCATAGCTGGGTTCCTGTAGATCTTTCCCTATTTATGGTAATGAAAATGAGGAATCCCCCATGTCTGTGTATAGTCTTACCTTTCCTTGAAGTAAGTTCTTCACCTTTGTGTTAGCCTCTTCTTAACTCTACAACACTGAAATGTGATATTCCAATTGCTGTGGATCAGTAGAGAATTGAGTGTAAGAGTTATTTCACAATAACTCTTGAGAATATTTCACAAAGGTGAAAATTGTGTTTTCACATTATCTTGTGGTATCTCATGTGACTTAAGATGCCTCATATTAATTATATATTTATTTGGGTGCCCATTTTATATTCCCTTCTAAATTATAAGCTCTTTTTCTTATTCTTCTTGGGTGTCCTCCCTTCACATAGCACATAAAAGACATTCCATAAATTCCTGGTTAAACAACACTGTGGAGATATGAAGAGGCTAACACAAAGGCGAAAAAACTTATTTCAACTTATGGTTTCATCAAAAGAAAGTGCCCTGTTCCCTGATGCTTATTTCTTACACACAATTCCCTACCGATCCACAGCAACTGGAATATCACACTCAGATGAAATTAACACTTCAGGGAAGAAACTGACTATCTTGCTCTGGCTCTTACAGGCTGTTAAGATAATAAACTGATTTTCTGGAACCACAAATAAACTTGTCTGTGAAGAGTATATGGTTAGAATTAGGCATATCAATACCTATATAATCCTTATTTTTCCTTCCTCGAAGGGAGTGCAACTTGCTGGGACTATGAGATGGGAAAGAAAGTCTGATGATTTCAAAAGAATGAACTTTCAGTGTTTGCTCTACCCCAGTATTTCTTGCAAAAGCAACTGTGTACAACATAACAGCAAAACAATAGCAAAATAATAATAACAATAATAGAAATTAGACAAGCATGGTGGCACACACCTGCAGTCCCAGCTTCTTGGGAGTCTGATGTAGGAGGATCACTTGAGCCTAGGAGTTCAAGGCTAGAGTAGGCTATGATCATGTCTGTGAAAAGCCACTGCACACAAGTCTGGGCAATATAGCAAGACCCTGCCTTTAAAATAATATTAATAACAATAGAAGTTAAAGAAAAGGAATAAAATTGCCTAATGCTATCTACAAAAAAAAAAGCTGTTTTTATTGTTCAATGTTTCCTTCTACTATTTTTTCACATAGTTGTATTTTTAGGGTGAATACACACTTAAGTTATATTTTTGATTTGATACTAATATGTTTTCCTAATTGTTTATCATAATTATCAACAAAATATTATGAATTCATTCAAATGATCATTATGAAGACTACGAAAAGACCTGAAAAATATGTATAATATCAACTTAACTTCTACCACAACAGAAATAACTGAAGTTTGAATACAAAAAACTAGGTTTCATTACTACTTTTTCAACTTAGTAGTTCTTTCATCTTGGGCAAGTAATTTAACCTTTCTCAGCTTTTGCCTCTTCATTTTAAAACTGAATCTCCTTTATATAGAACGATTTATAGTTCTTTGGGTATATACCCAGTAATGGGATTGCTGGGTCAAATGGAATTTCTATTTCTAGATCCTTGAGAAATCGCCACACTGTCTGACCTCCAGTTCTTGATGTTTTCTGAGATTCTGCGGCATGAATTGGCCTGCCTCTTTATTGGCTTCTCTCCCTGCCAGCACTTCGGTTTCAGCTTCTTCATTCTCAGGGACCGCTTGTCCTCCTGAATTTTGTTGATATCACTTGTGTGGTGTTGTCTCTTCTCCTATCTCTTTGACCTTGTGAATTTGTGTCTTTTACTTCTTAAACCACTTTACAAAGGCTTTGGAAGGGAGTGGATGTAAATGTATGTATTCAATTTCCAGTGTGTAATTGGATCCTTGTCCTAATCAGCTTTAAATAATTATTTAAGAGTGAAAGATTTGAGACAAGACCATTATATAATTAAGCAAAATTTGGAAGTTATTACCCAACCATCAGATTCTAAAAAGAAAATATTAGAAATATAGAAATTAGAATTAATAGGTCTTACAGGGTGACACCCAGAGAAAGATTACGTGTCTTTTGAATGCAAGGTTTTGAACAGAATGAATTCTGTTTCTGCCAAACAATGTAGTATGTTCACATACTTCTCTAGACCCCTCCCAAGATTTCCAAATTTCTGAAAATACATCTGTGGTGAACATGTTCATTTTTGGTTAAATATTGTATATATGTCAGGCATGTTTCTGAAACGTATTTTTACCATACTTTCTTCTTTATATGAAAGCAATACAATTTTGTTGTAGAAAATATTGGTAAGAAATAGAAAATATTCTCCCACTCCCTCTCCCAGTCCCATCAACCAGAAATAGCCAGTCCTGTCCTCTGGTTATCTATGAGAGTTGCCGCCCTTCGTCTTCATAGTTGTATCCTCATTTCTTTTCTAGGACACTGGGGTTGGGAAATCAAGCATTGTGTGTCGATTTGTCCAGGATCACTTTGACCACAACATCAGCCCTACTATTGGGTAAGTTCCTATATGTCATTCTCCTTCATGTTGCTTCCTTTCACAGCATCAGAATGGTCACTCTGTGCCTGAGCCCTCAGGCAGGGCCACAATTTTCATCCCAGCCAGTGAGAATCAATCCCAGCTGTAGACCGACAGAAATTCAGGGACTTCTGAGTATGTGTCCAGGCTTACTGTCCCTGTCAGTCATTTTTTTCGTAGTCACCCTTCCTCATGCTACCTGCCAAGGTCGTTTCCTTGATCTCTGAGAACATTATTCTGCAAATCTTGTCAGCGTTATTTCCAGACAGAAGACAATATGCAGAACAAACGCCTGATAATTCTGCTTTAAGTTGCCTGCTAGTAAACCCTGGAAATGCCATCCACCCATACCTCAGTGCTGTCTGGAAAGTCTGTGGAGCAGATTGACTTTCCTTTTCTGGAATTATCTTTTTTTCCCCCCTTGAGACTAAGTCTTGCTCTGTCATGTTGCCCAGGCTGGAGTGCAATGGGGCCATCTTGGCTCACTGCAACTTCCACCTCCTGGGGTCAAGCAATTCTCCTGCCTCAGCCTCCTGAGTAGCTAAGATTACAGGTGTGCACCACCATGCCCAGCTATTTCTTTTGTATTTGTAATAGAGGTGGGGTTTCACTATGTTAATCAGACTGGTCTCGAACTCCTGACCTAAAGCAGTCCACCTGCCTCGGCCTCCCAAAGTGTTCGGATTATAGGCATGAGTCACTGCACCCGGCCCCTTTTCTGGAATTTTCTAATGCCAGCGTTTCTACTCCCATGCGTGGGGTGGGGTGGAGGTGCATTATCAAATTCTCCTGACCTTGGGATGCACAATTGTTTTCCTCTTCATCTCCCCTTTCCATTGAGCTCGTTGGCCACATGTGCTTTTGTCTGCTGTTTGGCAAGTGCCTGCTTTTTCACTCTTAGAACTTGGCCTTGCTTATTTTTCACCCTGAGGATATCATGTCTTTGTAGGCAAGCTTTTGCTTTCCTCAGAAAGGAAAGAATGTGTCTGTATGTTTTGGGAAATCTGTAGGATTGTTGAGGCTGGGAGACTATCAGAAGTGGAGAAAATTCATGGTAGGAAATAAGTAGTGCTCAAGAGTACTTGGCTGATAGGCCAGCGGTTGGAACTGTGTAGCTGAGAAAACCCACATTTTGTAGTTTAAAAATGACTTAAAGAAACATGTTCATGAAAATATCAAGAATAAGGAAAGGTCTGAGATTTTACCCTAATTACAGCCTGCAACTTGTTAACAGGTTAGCAGTTGTGACTTTGTTAGCCTGATTCAGTTTCAGGGATGCTGGCAGAAGACAAAAGACCCCCGGGTCAGAGACAGAGGCAGTAGCAATAGCCAAAGTATTTGCATTTTGCATTAGTTCCCTTGGTCCAAATTTCCATAGGGTGACATGAGAATCAGATACCTCACATGCAGGGGGTTGTGTTACGGGAGAGGAACCCTGAGCTGAGGAAACCCATGTCTTCTCCATGGGGCGGTGAGAACATTGGTCCTCAGCTCCAGAGGGAGACTCTCCCCTCCAAGGATGTTTGCTGTGCAGGTTGAGCATCCCTAATCCAAAAACCTGAAATCCAGAATGCTCCCAAATCTGAAACTTTTGAGTGCCGACATGAAGCTCAAAGGTCGTCCTCAAAATGCTCATTGGAATGTTTCATATTTTGGAATTTCAGCTTTGGGCTATTCAACTGGGTAAGTATAATGCAATTGTTGCAAAATTTAAAAAAATCTAGCCGGGCGAGGTGGTTAATGCCTATAATTCTAGGTGTTTGGAAGGCCGAGGTGGGCAGACCACATGAGGTCAGGAGTTCAAGACCAGCCTGGCCAACATGGTAAAACCCCATCTCTACTAAAAATACAAAAATTAGCCAGGCATGGTGGCACATGCCTATAGTTCCAGCTACTTGAGAGGCTGAGGCAAGAGAAGGTGTTGATTGCAGTGAGCCGAGATTGTACCACTGCACTCCAGCCTGGGCAATAGAGTGAGACTCTGTCTAAAAAAAAAAAACCCAAAATTCAAAACACTCTGGTACTAAACATTTTGGATAAGGGATACTCAGCCTGTGCAAGCATCCTTGAAAACACAATCCAGAAAACACTGTGTTTGCTTGCAAGATGTGCACGATGTGAGAGACCGTAAAGAACTGTCTCCTAACAGAGACACTTCTGTGATAGGTACACTTTTCATGGAGGAAATTCTTTTCCCTCTGCTCTGGAATGTACTGTTTTTTTTTTTGATAATAAAAAGCAGAACTGATAAGAATGATTATGAAGTATGGTTTCAGAAGATTGAAGAGAGATTTGTGCCTTCTACTTTCTAAACTTTTGTTTAAAAAAAATTTTTTTAATAACAAATCTGTATTCCTCTTGTAATGATCTTTTTTAAAGTAAAAAGACCATTTTTACATTAAAAAACAAATTTGCAGGGTGAGTACATGAAAAAGATAAGCATAAGTGTTAAGCATAGGTATAGGCATGATATGTAGGATAGTTAGGTCATTTTGGTCACAATCTTTGGTCAAAGAAAGTTACTGTGCCAGTCCAGATTCAACGGAGAGGAGACACAGGCCACCTCATGGTGGGAGGAGCTGCACATGCGTGGAGGGAGGGTGGGGGATGGGGGATGAATCACTGGTACCATTTTGGAGACAAACACAGTTGACAGTGTTTTGTCTAATAAATGCCTTTCGGTGGTTTGGGGTTTTAAAAAACTTATGTATTACAATTGACCCTTGAACAACTCAGGGATTAAGGGTACTGACCCCTGGACAATTGAAAAACCACCTATAACTTTTGTGTTTTTTTTTTGAGACAGAGTTTTGCCCTGCTGCCCAGGCTGGAGTGCAGTGGTGCGATCTCGTCTCACTGCAACCTCTGCCTCCTGGGTTCAAGCAGGCTCAAGCGATTCTTCTGCCTCAGCCTCCTGAGTAGCTAGGGATTACAAGTGTGTGCCACCATGCCCGGCTAATTTTTATATTTTTAGTAGAGACTGTTTCACCATGTCAGCCAGGCTGGTCTCGAACTCCTGACCTCAGGTGATCCACCCACCTTGGCCTCCCAAAGTGCTGGGATTACAGACGTGAGCCGCTGTGCCTGGCCCCACTTATAACTTTTGACTCCCACCAAACTTACCTGCTAACAGCCAACTATTGACCTGAAGCCTTACCAAGAACATAGGTAATTCACACATATTTTGTATGTGATGTGTATTATATACTGTATTCTTACAATAAAGTAAGTTAGATAAAAGAAAACATTACTAAGAAAATCATAAGGAAGACAAAATACATTTACTATTCATTAAGTGGAAGTGGACCATCATAAAGGTCTTCATTCGTGTCATCTTCACACTGAGTAGGCTTAGGAGAAGCAGGAAGAGGAGGGGTTGGTCTCGCTGTCTTGAGGGTGGGAGGCGGACAAGATCGACTTAGAAGTGGGCCCATGCCATTCAAACCCACATTCCAGGGTCAGCGGTCTATGGAAACTCTCCGCACTTTCTGCTCAGTTTTTCCTGTAAACTAAAAGTGCTCTAAAAAAATTGTTATTAGTTTAAAAATTATGTCTTAGTTTTAAAAATTATGAAAAATTTTATACTATACAGAAATATATAAAATAAAAGTTGAGGTCAGAGGATTTTACTAGCTCTTCAATCCCATATTCTTCAGTTTATGTAACCAATATTTAGAGTCCAAAGTGCATGTTTAACGTATTTCTTATAAGTACTTTCTGTGGACATGTAGGTATACAAGTAGACAATTTCTAAAAATTAAAATGTATCACATTTTACCTAACAATCCACAGCATACGTTCCCAGTCCACTTAGGTCCTCCTTACTCTTTTTCATGGCTGGTTGCCAGCCTCTGGGAAACTGAGTCAGGATGCCAAGTGATGACTGTTAACTTGTTATTAAGTTGCAGGCTGCAATTAGGGTATAATACAAGCATGCCCTGTGCAATATTTGGGACATGCGTATACTAAAAATTTATTAGTTATTTATCTGAAATTCAAATTGAACTGGCATCCTGTATTTTTATTTGCTGAATGTCACAACCCTCACCTCACCCCTCCTTTGTGCTTAAGCTAGGCTGGTTGGGTTTCCGCTGGTTGGGTTTCCGTGTCTTGCAACCAAAGGGACCTCAATAGAAGCAGACAGTTGTGAAACAGGGGCTTAGACAGGTGATTCAACTTTAACTGTGACACAGACAAGATTAAAGTCTAATCATTTTGATTATAAAAGTTCATGTTTGACTAGGCATGGTGGCTCCTGCCTGTAATCCCAGCCCTTTGGGAGGCCAAGGTGGGTGAATCATTTGAGCCCAGGAGTTCAAGATCAGCTTGGGCAACAGGGTGAAACTCCATCTCTATAAAAAAAAATACAAAAATTAACTGGGTGCAGTGGCACATGCCCGTAGTCCTAGCTACTTGGGAGGCTACTTGAGACAGTCTTCTCTGTTGCCTAGGCTGGAGTGCAGTGACACAATCTCGGCTCACTGCAGCTTCTATCTCCTAGGTTCAAGCAATTCTCGTGCCTCAGCCTCCCAGGTAGCTGGGACTATAGGCATGCAACACAACGCCCTGCTAATTTTTGTATTTTTAGTAGAGACAGGGTTTCACCATGTTGGCCAGGCTGGTCTTGAGCTTCTGACCTCAGGTGATCCGCCCGCCTTGGCCTCTCAAAGGAGATTTATAGGCGCAATTCACCACACCCAGCCCTGCTCTGATTTCTGCCTCCTTCCTTGCTTTTTCTCTGCAGTCAGTGTTAGGCTCAGCCCCTCCACCCTTATGTATTGTCTTCCTGCTATAATTTAACTTGTCGATTAAAAATTGATGAAAATTTCTCCTCTGGAATTTTGAGAAAATGTTTTCAAACCCCAGTTGCAGAAAAATAAAGCTAGTGGGAACACGTTCTAAATGACACATACAGTTTTCCTGGGAGGTGGCAGAAATGGAAAACTTTTAAAGTGTTTGAGTGCTTTTCCAAAAGCTGGTAGATTCGGTGGGCTGAGGAACTGGTTAGTATTAATAGATTTGTTTTGTTCGGCCTTCACAATGCTCTAAAGACTTTAAGCCAACAGTAAAGAATCAGGAGACTTTCACTTAATAAACTTGCATTCCTGGCTTCTTTTGAAAAAAATCAGTGGGTTTGGAGCCCTGGTGCCCATTCCCATGTGGCGGGAGTCAGCTGGTGCCGCTCCGCATGGGAGGCCAGGCCTCCCCCGTTCACGCCATTCCTGCTAGGTATTATTACTATTACGTTCCTCAGTATTAACGTTCACACCTAGCCTGCATCACCCATTTATATGTCCTCCCCGGTCTGTAGACATTTCAGTTCCTCGCCCTGGCACTGCCTGCTTGGCAGTAACCCTGCTGGCCGCCCCCAGGCCCAGGGTGGTTAGGGGACTTGCTTAGGTGCACACAGCCCGTGAGCAGCCCACTCATGGCTCACACCAAGTGAGTACACTCTCAAAGCCCACCCTTGTTCTTCCTACTGGAATCACAAGACCTTTGGTAAAAGGCCATAGGCTGTAAAATGCCATTACTTCAGCATTAAAAGAGTTAATTCTTATGGCCTCTCTGATTCACACTGAAAAACCTTGGCTCTGCTATTCAAGCAGATTGCATTGACATCTTGAGTGTGTGTGTGTGTGTGTGTGTGTGTGTGTCTCCCTTTTTATTTCAACTTTTGTAAGGAAATTATGTTACTTCTTTGCCAGATTTTGGTTTCCACAGATAATGAGGTCAGTTTAGCAGAGCCAGTGCGCCCCCTCCACCACTGTTGAGGGTAATCTATACAGAAGAAAAGATGCCTGAGGTTCTTGTTTGTTTGGTTGGTTTTTTTGAGACAGGGTCTTGCTCTGTCATTGAGGCTGGAGTGCAGTGGTGCGATCATGGCTCACTGCAGCCCCCATCTCCCAGGCTTAATCGATCCTTCCACCTTGGCCTTCTGAATAGCTGAGACCACAGATGTGAGCCACCCACCACACCTGGCTATTTTTAATTTTTAAATTTTTGTTTTTAATTAAATTTTTTTATTTTTATGGAAATGAGGTCTTACTGTATTGTTGCCTACACTGGATGAGGTTCTTAAGATCAAAAGCTAGCAAAGACTTAAAAACCACCAACAAACCTCAGTCAACCAAAAAAAAAAAAAGCCATGATTGTCATGGTCCTCATTTCAAATACTGAGAGTCTTTTCCCTAGTGGTGAGAGATCAGGAGCACAGAGGGATGTGTGTGTGGGGTGTGCCTTCCTACTATTATTAAAGTTGCTCCTCACAGCTCGCTGTGAACCAAGGGGAATTTCACAGGTATCCATTTCCATATTTTTCCCTACAAACACCTTCTATTTAATGCAGAGTAGGTATTGGCCCCATTTCACAGAACAGGAAACCTGGGGCTTTATTGGCTGTTTAACTGAGTCTGGCAGCGAGGGTCTCTGCTTCCTCTTCCTGGTTGTGCCACTAGACTCTTCTTTCACCAGGAACCAGGCAGTCTTCTGAGATTAGGGTTTTACCCCCTTGCCTGTACTGTGAAGGGGTTGGACTGGATATTTTATATTTTTTCCTAAGATTTTGAAGGCATGAACTTTGTTTTCTAACCCTAAGGAGAATGTTTTAAGGGTAGGGTTCTATATTATTTATCCCAGCACCTAGAATATATTGAAGAATAAGTGAAAATCTGGCTACCATCAAAAGTAAAAATAAAAACAAAATACACAAAAACGAAATTTTGATAGAGTTGTCCAATAAAATTTTCAAATGACTTTATGGAAAAAATCCACAAACAAAGTTAAAGGGCAAATGTTAAACTGAAAAATATTATTTAAAATATATTACTACAGAAGGTTAGTAGAAAATACTCAAAAAATGAATAAGAGAAGGATGATGACCCCAGTTGAAAAGTAGGCAAAGGTCATGAACTAGAGAAAAGTTCCTTTACAAAGCAAAATACAAGTGAACAATAAATGTTAAAATGATGTTTAAACTTGTGATAAGCATAGTGAATACAAAAAGAGATTTGAAAGATTAATAATGATTGAGGGAAAGGCCATCTCATACACCGCTATGGACATGTAGGTTGGTACAACCTAAGTTTGGCACATGTAGCAAAAGTGGAGTGTATCTATTTTCTTTCTTTCTTTCTTTCTTTCTTTCTTTCTTTCTTTATTTTTAGAGACAGAATCTTGCTGTGTTGCCCAGGCTGGAGTACCGTGACACAATCATGGCTCAGTGTACCCTTGACCTCCTGGGCTCAAGGGATCCTCCTGCCTCAGCTTCCTGAGTAGCTGGGACTACAGGCACAAGCCACTGCACTTGGCTGATTTTTTTTCTTTTGTAGAGCAGGGGTCTCGTTATGTTGTCCAGGCTGTTCTTGAACTCCTTGCCTCAAGTGATCCTCCCACCTTGGCCTCCCAAAGTGCTGGGATTATAGGTGTCAGCCACCATACCCAGCTCTACTTTTTTTTTTCTTTTGTTGCCTGGCTCTCCTTTTTAAAAAATAAATCTAAGGATATAGTTGTACAGGGACACAAAGATGTAAGTACAAGGATATTCACTGAATCATTATCATAATAGTGAGCAATAGGTAACCAAAATGTCCATCATTAGAGTATTGAATAATTCCATAACATGGTGTATGATCTTCAGTCATTTTAGGTGATATTGATCTATATTCATAGAAATGGAAAGATTTTAGGTGATTTTTTTTTTTTGAGACGAAGCCTTGCCTTGCTCTGTCACCCAGGCTGGAGTGCAGTGGTGCGATCTTGGCTCACTGCAACCTCTGCCTCCTAGGTTCAAGCAATTCTCTTGCCTCAGCCCCCTCCAAGTAGCCGAGATTATAGGCATGCAACACCATACCTGGCTAATTTTTGTATTTTTAGTAGAGACGGGGTTTTGCCATGTTGGCCAGGCTGGTCTCAAACTCCTGACCTCAAGTGGTCTGCCCACCTTGGCCTGCCAAAGTGCTGGGATTACAGATGTGAGCCACTGCATCCAGCTGATTTTAAATGATGCTAATCTATATTCATGGAAATGGAAAGATTTCCAGGATATATACAATTTAGATAGAGTATGATCAATTTTCAGAGTAAAGGTTGTATTAAAATAGAGTTTCCCGCAAACTCGGAAGCAGATCACATGGGATGGTCACACCACAGTGTGATTGACATAAAGACTAGTATTATTTGGGAAGAAGCCTGGAAGAGGAAGAAGAGGAAAGAAAAAGAGTTAGGAACAGTTCTTACTTAGGGATGCTGGGCTTTCAGGGGTGTGGCCGTAAATGCTCTGAGGATGAGTGGGAATGCTTGGACCCTGCACAGTAGCCTCTGTAGAGGGACGTGATGTTGGAGAGCTACAAGAACCTGGTCACCATAGCAGGAAATTCTCTTCCTGACCCGAATATTATCTTCGTGATGGAACAAGGGAAAGACCTGTGGACAGTGGAGAGTCAAGTGAAAATAGCAAGAAAGCAAGAAGAGTGGGAATGTATCAAAGGTGTAATCAGAGTGGTGCTGCAGCTCAAACAGAAACACATGGAGAGATCTTTTCATGATGGACAGCTGTCATCTGGTAGGGTGTCATGATATATATGTCATCTTTGCATATATACAGTGTAAGGCCTCACCAGAGAGACAGGCACGCCCACTCCTCCCCGTCCTGCACTTCACGCCCACCTCTGCACTCAACCCCTGGCTCTGCGCGTGGCACATGCCCCCGAGCACACGTTCCCCTGAGGGATCCGCCCGGTTCTGTGCACAGCCCTTGCCCCCAAGCACATGTTCTCCTGGAGGGATCCGGCAGACGTGACCTCAGCCTGCACTGAAAAGCCTGCCCGACCACCTACCCACCAATTCCAAACCACCCTGTACCCCTGCAAACCCGCCCAACCACCCACCTGCCAATTACAACCTGCCCCGTCCCATCCTTTGTCCTCCCAACCTATATGAACCCGCGCCTCAGGCAGTCGGCGCGACTTCTCTGGCCCCCCCCTCCCTCTCTTGGGGCCACAGAGCCTCGCCCGGGAGCTGAACAAACTGGAATTTGATTTTTCTCGTGCTGGCCTCAGTTTCCTCATTTTAAACTCGGCAATAACCTTACAAGAATAACCTTACATATAGGTTTTCACCTATGGTTCCTTGTTTCTAACTCCCAAGCCCTTATAATCTTGAGGCACTTTAGGTCTCAGAAAACAGAATCGCTGTTTTACCTTCTCCTGTCCTCCTTTTACCTTCCCAAGGCAGGACTCTAATCTGATCACGGGTCCTTCCAGAGAGAGTCCTGCCCCATTCTCTAGAGGAAGGAATGCTACACAGAGGCCAAGAAGAACCTGAACACACAGGTCGTGCTGGGTTTTGATCATGCATTTTTTTGTCCAATCACATATCTTGAGTTTTGATCATGCACTTTTTGTCCAGTCACGTATCTACAAGATTGTTAAGAATGCCTATGAAGGCTGGGCACAGTGGCTCATGCCTGTAATCCCAGACCTTTGGGAGGCCAAGGTGGGCGGATCACCTGAGCTCAGGGGTTTGAGACCAACCTGACCAACATGGTGAAAACCCTTCTCTACTAAAATTGCAAAAATTAGCCAGGTATGATGATGCATCCCTTTAATCCCTGCTACTCAGGAGGCTGAAGCAGGAGAATTGCTTGAACCCAGGAGATGGAGTTTGCAGCGAGCCGAGATCATGCAATTATGCAATTGCACTGCAGCCTGGGTGACAGTTAGACTCTGCCTTAAAAAAAAACAAAACAAAACAAAACAAAAAAAAAACAGTAAGAATGTCTATGTAATGAAGCCTCCATAGAAACTCAAAAAAAAACAGGGTTTGGGAAGTTTCTGGAGACCTGAGGTTCCTGGAGAGTGGTGCCCAAGGAGGGCATGGCGGCTCTGTGTCCCCTTCCCGCTTACCTTTCCCTATGCATCTCTTCATCTGTATCCTTTACGATATCCTTTATGAGAAACTGGTCACTATAAGTAAGTGTTTCCTTGGGTTCTGTGAGCCGCTGTAGCAAATTAATCAAACCCAAAGAGGGGTTGGTGGGAACCCCAACCTGAAGCCTGTCAATCAGAAGTTCTAGAGGCCCAGACTCGGGACTGGTGTCTGTGGAGGGGCAGTCTTGGGGACTGAGCCCTCAACCTGTGGGATCTGACAGCATCTCCAGGGAAAGAGTGTCAGAATTGAATTGGAGGATGCCTAGTTGGTGTCTGCTGCTGATGGTGGGGAGAAACTGTTACAGATTTGGTCATAGAAGTCCTCTTCTGTGTTGATGGTTGTTGTGGTGTGAGAGTAGAGGAAAAACATGGTTTGAGAGAGTTACGCGTATACATCTGGCTTCTGGGAACTCTCTGCTTCCTTCTCTCTAAGGGATATCTTTCCTAAATGTGCAATCAAGGAATTATTTTCCAGAAAGAAAAGTAATACAGGAGAAATATTCCACACAGTGTCATTTGAAAGACACGAAGTCACGACATTGGAGACTTTTGCTTCAGGGAAATCCAGAAAAATAGACAGTACTTTGAGTGTCAGTGGAGAAGTGATGAAAGCAGTTACAAGAGTGCCTTAAAAAATCTCACTGGTAGAAGAGACCAACATGATAGTAGGGATGCAGGCAATTAAAAATCAGCTTGGATTAAGCTTTCAGGCGTATCCACCTGAAATGCAGCTATTTGAAGCTAAAGAGAAAATTTATGAATGTCATCAAGTTGAAAAGTCTGTCAGCAATGGTCCCTCAGTTTCACCACTCTGAAGAGTTCGTTCTAAACCCAAATCCATATTTCTAACAAACATGGGACTTAACTTAATCTATTCTTCCTTATACAAGAACAAAAAGCGCATGTTAGGAAAAACCTTACAAGTGTAATGAGTGTGGCAAAACCTTTAATTATTTGACTCACTCTATGCTGTATATTAGATAATCCATTCCAGAGAGAAATGTCATAAATGTGATTTATGTAGCAAGGTTATTAGTCAAAAATAAAAGCTTGCACATCACTGGAGAGAGTTTATACTGGAGAGAAACTCTACAAATGTAATGAATGTGACAAGGTTTTCGGTCGCAATTCACATCTTACAAGACATTGGAGAATTCATACTGGAGATGAACCTTACATGTGTAATGAGTGTGGCAAAGCCTTCAGTGTGCAGCCAGTACTTACCAGCAGGTGATCCATACTGGAGAGAAGCCTTACAAATGAAATGAGCGTGGCAAGGTCTTCACGCACAATTCACTTCTCCTGCAACATCCAAGAATTCATTCTTGGGAGAATCCTTACAAACACAATGAGTATGACAAACCCTTCATCATGAGTTCAAGCATTAGTTGACATCAGAGAGTCCATACTAAAGAAAAATCATGTAACTGTAATGTATGTAGCAGAGGCTTTATCCAGATTTCACACTGACTAGGCATGGAAATAAGCATTTTTAATGAAACCACAGAAATGTAATGTGCCTGCTGAGGCTGTCACCCAAGGATCAAAACTGTAGAACATCAGAGGAGTCAGGTGAAGAATGACTCAGTCTTTAGTTCTCTGAGATTAACTTTCGACATTTCACACTGCAGAACAATTACAAGTCAAAACATGTTAAAACTCGTAACTTGATATCTATCAAAGGTACCAGGATGTTGGGCAGTGGCCAGTTATCTTTGAAGAGGTTATAAAATATTTTCTTCAGTTATTTGAAGTGTCTTGAAAAGGCTACTTTACTACTTATGACTTTCAACTTGAGCTTCGAAATACAAGAGACTAAAATCCAGAATATGCAAGGAACTCAAACAACTCAACAGCAAAGAAAACTCAAGTAAAATGATTTAAAATGGGCAAGGAATCTGAATGGACATTTCTAAAAAGAAGACGTACAAATGGCCATATACTTAGATGGAAAAATGCTCCAAGTCACTAATTATCAGGGAAATGCAAATTAAAACCACAGGGAGATATCATGTCTCTCCAGTTAGAATGGCTATCATTAAAAATTTTTTTTAAAAAGTAAATGCTGGAAAGAATGAAGAGAAAAGGGAATTCTTGTGCTCTGTTGGTAAACACTGTGTACATTAGTACAGCATGGAGGTTTCTCAGAAAAGCTAAAAATAGGACAACCTTACAGTCCAGCAGTTCTACTACTAGGTATTTATGCAAAGGAGAGGGAATCAGTATATCAAAGGAATACCCACACTCACAGATTTATTGCTGCACTATTCACAACAGCCAAGATATGGAATCAACCCAAGTGTCCATCAACAAATGAATGGAGGCTGGCACAGTGGCTCACACCTGTAATCCCAGCACTTTGGGAGGCTGAGGAGGGTGGATCACCTGAGGTCAGGAGTTTGAGACCAGCCTGGTCAACATGGTAAAACCCAATCTCTACTAAAGAAAAATACAAAAATTAGCTGAGCGTGGTGGCACATGCCTGTAATCTCAGCTACTTGGGAGGCTGAGGCAGGAGAATTGCATGAACCTGGGAGGCAGAGGTTGCAGTGAGCTGAGACTGTGCCACTGCACTCCAGCCTGGGCGGCAGAGTGAGACTCTGTCTCAAGAAAACAAAACAAAAACAAAAACAAATGAATGGATAAAGAAAATGTGGTATATATATATATACATTGGAATACTATTTAGCCGTCAAAAGGAATGAAATCCTGTCAATCATGACAACATGGATGAACCTGGAGGACATTATGTTAAGTGAAATAAGCCAGGCACAGAAAGATATATACTGCATGTTCTCACTCATATTCGAGAGCAAAAAAAAAAAAATGCTCATAGAAGTATAGTAGAATTGTGGTTATTAGAAGCTGGGAAGTGTTGGGGGAGGGAAGGATAGGGAGAGTTTGTTTAACAAAGTTATAGCTAGATGAGAGGAAAATGTTCTAGTGTTCTGTATCACTGTAGGATGATTATGGCTACAATATTTTAGTGTACATTTTTGAAAATCTAGAAGAGAGGATTTTGGGTGTTCACAACACCAAGGAATGATAAATCTTCAAGATGATGAATATGCTGATTACCCTGATTTGATTATGACACATTGGGTACATGTATGTACATATCACTCTGCATCCCATAAGATGCATGATTATTGTGTATCAGCTAAAAATAGAAGGAAAACAAGAACTGAATGAATAATCCCATTTTAAAAGTTGTATAAAAATAATTGGGAAGGACATATACCAATTTCTTAGCAGTGATTATGACTGGGTGGTGAAATATGGTTGGTTTTTATTTCCTTTTCATTTTTTGAGTTTCTTTTTAATGAAATACATATGTTGCTTTTAAAATGGGAAAAGTAATAAAGATATTAACATTTTTGGAATTTATTAGCTCTTCCTAGTAGTCCGGATATACATTTTAAACACTTTTAAAGAAATAAAGGAATAGATGTGGTTTAATTATACTGGATCTTATCACTTAGAATACTTAGAATTTCAACTTAGTGCAATTGTAGGTTGACAAAACTAACTATTGTTAGCCTTTGGTTTGTTGTGGGGATGGTGTGGGAATTGCGGTAGACTTTTCTACTTGGGACTTCTGTATTTGGCCTCTTATTCTTAGAAAATTTAGAGGCTGGGGAAATATTACTGAGATGATGCTAGTGGACCAGGCTGGAGCATGTGAAAGTGAGGGAAAGAACCCCCAACTCTTTATCCCTAAAACCCCAGGGTTCATCTCTTAAGAATAAGAACGTAATGGGGACAGCATGATCATACCTAGAAAATCAATTTGAATTAATGATAGTATCTTACATGTAGTGTGAATTTAAACATTTTCAATTGTCCTTAAAATTGGGGGGTGGGGGGTCCAGGGTCTCGCTCTGTCACCCAGAGTGGAGTGCATTGGGGCAATATTGGCTTTTTACTGCAGCCTCAAAATCCCGGGCTCAAGCTGTCCTTCTGCCTCAGTCTTCCGAGCTGCCAGAACTACAGGCTCATGCCATAATGCTCAGCTGATTAAAAAAATTGTTTTTTGTAAAGAAGGAGTCTTGCTGTGTTGCCCAGGCTGGTCTCGAAATCCTGGCCTCAAGCCATCCTCCTGCTTCAGCTTTCCAAAGTGCTAGGATTACAGGAAAGAGCTACCACACCTGGCCAGATACGTTTTAAAGCTGTTTTTCCCCTAATCTGGGATCCAGCCAAGGTTTATATATTGCATTTGGTTGTTTTATCTCTTTCCTCTCAATCTAGATTCTAGAAGAATCTCTCTGCATTTTTCTGGTTTGCTTTTCATGACATTGAAAGCAATGTCACATTCTACATTTGCCTGATAGTTTTCTTACAATTAAATTCAGACTAAACATTTGTGGTCAGAACGCTGCATAAGTGATGTATCTACTTATTCCATTACTTCAGGAGGCTCTCATATCAGGTTGTTCCACTATTGGGGATGCTTGCAATTTTTTAATGAATAGGAAACTTTGTCTCATAAAAGTCAAGACTATTGAACATTCTTTGTATTTGTATACCCTTCATGTGTACAAAGAAAATGCTTTTTCAAAGGAAATATGCAAAAAAGAAAATACTAAGTGTTTCATGATTTACTGAGGCTTTAAAATCCTTTCTTTTTGGACTCAGAAGGGAGGAAAAAAATCCTTCCTTTTTTATAGAGAAAACATAAATATGTGTTAAGCTGCCAATCTTTGTCCTTGCATTTATGCAAGCAGGTTGGGACTTAGATGTAGCATTCTATTAGTTGCTACTAGTGTTGGATTCATATCAGCATATTAAATATGTTAAGGCAACATTTTTTTTGTGCCATTGTAAGGCCAAAACCATAACATGCCAACATATCAGCTGCCGTTTTCACTCTTAATTATTGTAATAAGTTTTTTAAATCCAAGGTTGTATTCTTTTCTGAGATCTGGGGGTATTTGAATAATTGAAGCTAACTGGTTTTAGAGACAGAGTCTTTTGTTTGTTTGTTTTTGTGATGGAGTCTTGCTGTATCACCCAGGCCAGAGTACAGTGGTGAGATTTTGGCTCACTGCAGCCCCTGCCTCCTGGGTTCAAGTGATTCTCCTGCCTCAGCCTCCCAAGTAACTGGGCCTACAGTTGCCCACCACCACGCACGGCTAATTTTTGTGTTATTTTTTATTTTTATTTTACTTTATTTTTTTGAGATGAAGTCTTACACTGTCACCCGGGCTGGAGTGCAATGGTGCAATCTCAGCTCACTGCAACCTCCACCTCCCAGGTTCAAGTGATTCTCCTGCTTCAGCCTCCCAGGTAGCTGGGACTACAGGCGCCTGCCACCACGCCCAGCTAAATTTTTATATTTTTAGCAGAGATGGGGTTTCACCATGTTGGCCAGGCTGATTTCGAACTCCTGACCTCGTGATCCGCCCTCCTCGGCCTCCCAAAGTGCAGGTGTGAGCCACCACACCTGGCCAGAAACACAGGCTTTTGAATGCCTCTTTTGTTTTGTTCTGTTTCAAAGCCCCTAGATGGACTAACAGAAAATGCAGAATATTTTCTTTTGGGTGTCATGAGTCTTCTAGCCCTTTTCTCCTCTTAGTGGTTTCCAAGGACCAGGGCCTTTTAGGGTTCTGCTGAGGTGTAGCATTTAACTTGTTTGACTTGTGAATATTTGTAAAGAAACAATGCAATAATGTGAAGATGTTGACTCTCTTTTTCAGTGCATCTTTTATGACCAAAACTGTGCCTTGTGGAAATGAACTTCACAAATTCCTCATCTGGGACACTGCTGGTCAGGAACGGGTGAGTAGATGCTGGTTTTTGGCTTTCCAGTGAAAAAAAGATTAGCTCCTGGTTTGTTTGCATTAGACAAGACTTTGGTTGCAGGTGACAGAAACCTAGCTTGAAATGATGTAAACAAAAAGGAAATGTACTCATTAGCTATGTGAAAAGTCTAAGGGGGTACCTAGGGTGAGGCAGAGCTGAGTTCAGGTCCCCTAAATGTGTCGTGAGAGGAGCCCATCTCTATTTCTGTTTCTTTCCATTTAGTGCAATTGTGGTTGCACCCTTGATTTGGTTCATTTTTAGGCAGACTCATTCTCACTCTGTTCCCAAAAGCATCTCTACACCTACCTTCAGCCTTTTTAGCAACTACCAGGTGAGCATGCACCTCTTCTGCAAGTGGTAACACACATCTGAGTGCCTCTGAGTTCTCATTGGCCTGCCTTAGGCCCCGTGCCCACTCCTGAACTTCAGGTGGTACAGTGTTCTGGGGGATTTGGTGCCCCTACTGGTGGGACTCGGCAGTGCTCTGACCTCCTAGAGGCAGGGGCTGGTGTCAGCCCCACCTGAACCCCGTTGTCTGAAAGTCAGGAAGGCTTAGTGCCCGCAGGAAAATGTGGGGTCTCTTACTGGAAAAATGGGTCAATGGATGCTGGGTTATCAAAAACAGCAGATGACTTCTCTCTTACTCCTAATTCTCTTTATTTGCTGGAAATACTTACAGAGAAGACTATATATTTTGGAAGGTCTTGCCTTTAGATTCAAAAAAGGGAAAGGGTGAATACTAACAGAGTGTCACAGAATACTTGCATAATAACTAGAGCATATATTATAAAAGTTGCCGTGCCTTATTGTGTTTTCCAGGCTGGAGTGCCGTGGTGCAATCATGACTCACTACACCCTTGATCTCCTGGGCTCAAGGGATCCTCCTGCCTCAGCTTCCTGAGTAGCTGGGACTATAGGCACAAGCCACTGCACTTGGCTGATTTTTTTTTCTTTTGTAGAGCAGGGGTCTCGTTATGTTGTCCAGGCTGGTCTTGGAACTTCTGGTCTCAAGTGATCCTCCCACCTTGGCCTCCCAAAGTACTGGGATTACAGGTGTCAGCCATAATATAAAAGTTGAAATAGACAGCCAAGCAGAGATAAGCAATACCTTGTCTTAGCCAAGAGCTGTTAGCCTGATCAAAATGATCAGAATTGGTAGAATTTTCCCTTGTCTGATCCAAACTCAAATGTTACCTTCTCTGCCTCCCTGTTTAAAATATCACCACCTCCTTTTCTTGCCCTACTCCACTCACTTCCTGCTTCACTTTTCTCCACAGTTCTTATCATCTTCTCATATATTATTTAATTCACTTTTTTTTTGAGACAGGGTCTTGCTCTGTCACCCAGGCTGGAGTGCAGTGTTGCAACCACAGCTCACTGCAGCCTCAGCCTTCTGGGCTCAAGGGATCCTCTCACCTCAGTCTCTTGAGTAGCAGGGACCACAGGTGCTCACCACCACACTGGGCTAAATTTTTAAGAATTTTTTCTGTAGAGGCAAAGTCTTTCTATGTTGTCCAGGCTGATCTTGAACTCTTGGGCTCAAGTGGCCCTCCTGCCTTGACCTTTCAAAGTGCTGGGATTACAGGTGTGAGCTACTGCTCCTGGCCTTAATTCAATTATTGATCTGTTTATTGTCTCTTTCTCTAAAAGGAGGAATCCAGGATTCAGGATAATCTATAATTTTCATTATCATCTCCTAACTAATCAAGTGGCAGTTTATATAATTTTCATTTTATTTAAATTCCCTTTTAAAACAAAAGTTCTCATATTTGTAGATTAAGACATTTTAAAAACACTGCTGAGAGAAATCATAGACACAGACACAAACAAATGGAAATACATCCCATGCTCATGGATGGGTAGAAGCAATATTGTGAAAATGAACATACTGCCAAAAGCAGTCTACAAATTCAATGCAATTCCCATCAAAATACCACTGTCATTCTTCATAGAACTAGAAAAAACAGTCCCAAAATTCATATGGAACCAAAAAAGAGCCCACATAGCCAAAGCAAGACTAAGCAAAAAGAACAAATCTGAAGGCATCACATTACCCAAATTCAAACTATATTATAAGGCCATAGTCACTAAAACGGCATGGTACTGGTATAAAAATAGGCATATAAACCAATGGAACAGAATAGAGAACCCAGAAATAAAGCCAAATACTTACAGTCAACTGATCTTTGACAAAATAAACAAAAACATAAAGTGAGGAATGGACATCCTATTCAACAAATGGTGCTGGGATAATTGGCAAGCCACATATAGGAGAATGAAACTGGATTATCATCTCTTACCCTATAAAAAATCAACCAACATTGATCAAAGACTTAAATCTAAGACCCGAAACCATAAAAATTCTAGAAGATAACACTGAAGAAGCCCTTCTAGACATTGGCTTAGGCAAATACTTCATGACCAAGAACCCAAAAGTAAATCCAACAACAACAAAAAATAAATAGATGGGACTTAATTAAACTAAAAAGCTTCTGCACAGCAAATAAAAATAATGAGCAGAGTAAACAGACAACCCACAGAGTGGGAGAAAATCTTCACAGTCCATACATCTGACAAAGGACTGATATCCAGAATCTATATGGAACTCAACAAAATCAGCAAGAACAAAACAAACAATCCCATCAAAATGTGGGATAAGGACATGAATAGACACTTCTCAAAAGAATTTATACAAATGGCCAATGAACAGAACGACTGTAATCAAAAAATTAAAATATAATAGATGTTGGCATGGATGTGGTGAAAAGACAACACTTTTACACTCTTGATGGGATTGTAAACTAGTACAACCACTATGGAAAACAGTATGGAGATTCCTTAAAGAACTAAAAGTAGATCTACTATTTGATTCAGCAATCCCACTTCCGGGCATCTATGCAGAGGAAAAGAAGTCATTACACAGAAAAGATACTTACACATCCATGTTAGTTGCAGCACAATTTGCAATTGCAAAAATATGGAACCAGTCCAAATCCCCATCAATCAATGAGTGTATAAAGAAAAAAATAAAATACATATATATATATACCATAGAATACTACCGAATACTACTCAGCATAAAAAGGAACAAAATAATGACATTCACAGCAACCTGGATGAGATTGGAGACCATTATTCTAAGTGAAGTAACTCAGGAATAAAAAGCTAAGCATCATATGTTCTCACTCATAAGTGAGAGCTAAGCTATGAGGATGCAGTGGCATAAGAATGATACAGTGGACTTTGGGGATTTGCAGGAAAGGGTGGGACTGGGGGGTGAGGGATAAAAGACTGCAAATTGCATACAGTATACACTGCTTGGGTGATAAGTGAACCAGTCTCAGAAATTACCACTAAAGAATTTACTCTTGTAACCAAACGCCACCTGTTTCCCAAAAACCTACTGAAATAAAATAATAATAAGAAGAAGAATAAAGCTAAAAGAAGCATGCTAAAATATGCACATAATCCTAATCTAAAATTGTAGATGTGGAATTGCTAGTTCAGAGTCTCTGATAAATACTGTAAAATCCACCTGTTATTTGAAACAGTGTTTCACTGTTAATGTTCTTTCACTTTTACCCAAAGTATTATAACATACTAAAATGAGAAAGAAAAAATAATCCTTTAAGAAATTTATATTTGCTTTCTGATGACTTTAAACTTTTTTCATGTTTTTTTAGCTATTTCATTTCTGATCTTAATAATTGAATCATTATAGCTTTACCCACTTTTTTCATTGGAAATTTGTAAGAATCTCTTAACATTAAATTATACATAGTGTCTCCATTTGTTATTTATATTTTAATTTCTATTTTAGGTTTCTGATGGTCAAACTTGTTTGTTAGGGTTAAATCAATAAATCTTGTCTTTTATGAATTCTGCTTTAGAATACATACTTTAAAAGACCTTCAGAATGTTAAAGTAAATATTAAAGTTATATTAAATGTTTAAATAAAACATTTTCTTTAAAAAATACATTTTAAACAGTTTTAACAAATAAATTAAGATGAATATTCTGACCTACAAATGCTAACCTCATTAGAATGTCTTCAATTTTTCTGCTAAATTGAGAGCACAGACCTCTGTGCATGGGAAGCAGCTGCCTGGGGCACCTCTTTAACGCCGTCAGCTGTGCCTGCCTATTCCTCAAATGAAGTGACTCATTCAAGGAAAAATGTCTACTTAGAGACCTCACTTCTTGATATACGGGTGTGTAACTTGTAGTTGACCTGCTGGTTTTTTGTTTGTATTGTTATGTAAACTTAAGCAGAGAGAGTTTCTTGTTTCCCTTTTTACCTCTGGCTATGAAATAGTTGCTTTTGCAGCTGCCTTTACTGAGCACAATAAGTTACTTTTGCGAATAGCTGGCTTAGCGTCAGCGATGCTTCTGCTTCTCCTGCTGGCGGATGTTCCCTGATGACTTGCTGTGTTTCGTGCATTGTTCTGAGTGCCTGTGCATACTGATGCATTCAGCCCTCCTCGCAAAAGCACTTTGAGGTAGAAACTGTCCTTATTCCCATTTGCAGGTGAGATCACTGAGACACAGAAACATTAAGTAACTTGCACAATGTCACTGAGCTAATAAGGTGTAAAGCTGAAAATTGAATCCAGCAGTCTGGGTCCTGAGCTTTAAAGTTTTATTTTGATTGAAAAATTGCACAAAAAACCATATGGTTGAAAGTAAAACTATCCAAATTCCCACTATCCAGATATTTCCACTGTGGATATTAGATGATCATTCTTCAGGTATCTCTGTGTGCATTGACAATTTTATATCAATGGGATTGTGATTCTTTATAACCTGCTGTTTTCATTTGATATTACAGTGTCACAAAGGAGAGATTTCTGTGTGATCAAAATGGAATGTCAGACACTTACCTCCTGTAATAGACTATTCAAGGAATAGTCTTTGATGAAACTTGAATTCTGCTAAAATGACTATTGTAGTTTGTGCCATTTACTATCGCAAAGAAAAATACCAGTGGAAAATTTTCAGATGACCAAATTTCTAACTATTGTGATTGCTTTTCCTAAAATTTGACTTTTAGAGGTTGTAGACATCCGACTCCATTGATAATATCCATAATTTTTAAATATCACTACTATGATATTTTATAAAATTACTATGTAATTTTATATATGCAAGGCATGACTCCATAGTAGTGATATTCTTTCTTTATACTTCGAGGAAGACAGATTTAGTTTTGGATAACAATTTCAAGTGAACGTTTTCAAGAGTCTAGATTTGTGGAGAGTGTGTGAGTGATATCCATATGGCAGTGTGGTCATCTGATCTTCTCAGCCCTTGACAGCCTGATTCTGTTCTCCTTGGGCTGTCCTTGTCCGGTGTCCCCCGGTGGAGTCTTGCATCTTTCCAGTAATGGCAATTTTTCAATTGTTTTGGCAGCTTGTTGCTGGCTTTAATTGTGCTTGTAATGATGTTGCCTAATGTTTGAGCTAAAAATAAATTCCCTGCTGTTGCTTGTGCCTATTGCTATTTGTTCTGTCTCATTAATTATTGGAGTCCAGTGAATTTTATTACCCATCCCGATCATCATAGAAATCTGCTACTGTTCTTTTAGTTTTCATAATTTAAACAATCACTTTGGGTTTATGATTTGACATATAAAGACAAATTTCTTTTTTTCTTTCTTGTTTTATTATTATTATTTTTTAAGACTAGGTCACACTCTGTCACCCAGGCTGGAGTGCAGTGATGCAATCATAGCTCACTGTAGCCTCAAACTTCCAGGCCCAGGCAATCCTCCTGCTCCAGCCTCCTGAGTAGCTGAGACTACCAGTGTATACCACCACGTGCAGCTAATTAAAAAAAAAATTGTAGCGATGAGGTCTTGCTATGTTGTGTAGGCTGGTCTTAAACTCCTAATCTAAAGCAATCCACCTCACTTGGCTTCCCAACGTATTGGGATTATAGGTGTGAGCCACCAAGCCTGGCCAATGACATAGATTTCTATGTCTTTAAAGGAAGAAAGCTCAGCTCAGTGCTTTGCTTGTGTTCATGACTCAATATTTGTTTATTTGTAGAATGATTGCTTCCAGTTCTACCTAACATACACAGCGTTCTGGTTAATGCCCTACTACTGCCCAGTAATAATTCTGCCTTATATTTGTGGTACAAATTTGTACTCTTGGAAAATTATTTTTTCCTCTCTGGAGCACAGGAATCTAAAAGGATCCTCCTCCTCTCTGTATAAGAGAGTATTCGTTCTATTTATTTATTTATTTTCGAGACAGGGTCTCACTCTGTCACCCAGGATGGTGCAGTGGCATGATCACAGCTCACTGCAGTCTCAAATTCCTGGGCTCCAGTGATTCTCCTGCCTCAGCCTCCAGAATAGCTAGGACTACAGGCACATGCCACTGTGCCCAGCCTGTTCATTCTTCATACTCTGTCTGAATGGTGCTTTTTTTAATCCAACTGTGTGTCCTGGACATCCCGTCTCATTCATTCAGTGGCAATATGATAATTCATAGGGTGCATCTATTAAAAAAATGTTTTTTGAAAAATTTAACCATTTCCCAGTTGATCGTTGAATCTCATTTGTTGGAAGCTTGATATTTATAAGATTTGTACATGGTTTGTTGGTACCACCAAGGGCTACAAAGAGGGGAAGAGTGCCGTTGGGCTCCCTCTGTTGTACCATAAGAATGGCCTTTGAGAAGTTTTTATCCTGTCCTCTTGGAATGGGTTATTCTGCTGGCCTCTGCTTCATACCAAGCTGTGAAGAGTACAGAGTAGCAAGTCAGCAGGCACCTTTGCGAGGATGTAAACAGGAGCCACGTCTAGACTGATGCACAGCCAACTGAAGGGAATTTACCTGTCCAGCTCTGTGCAAGAACCCAGAGTCAAGACATAAAGTGGCCTTTAGGGAGAGGAACTGAAAAGCAACATTGGCATAAATAGGGCATGGGTTCATGGAGAAGTGAAGAGCTGGGGATAATACTTTAATCTACCAGAGGCCCCTGCTGGGTTCTCTTGCTCTATATACTGTGTAGGGCCAACTTCTTCCAACCTGAAACTCTCCAGTCATTTCCCTTCACTTTTTTTCCACCATGCTATGCTTTTACACAGTTCATGATGTTCCAACACAAATTTCCCATTAAAAAACCTGAAGCTGTAGAGCTAATGTTTAACTTTCCATGGCTCTGAAGATACATTTGTTTCTTCCTCTTGGCTCAGACAGCCCCTCCCCATATTGGAAAATGGTTTTTAAAAAGAGCCCAGTGAAGCAGCAGTAGTGGAATTCTCTGTACTTTTTTCTTGGCAGGGAGTTCTTTCCCTGACCCCCTCCTTACCTGTTCTAGACCCACTTAAGCTTCTGTCTCTGAGCTTTCTGTCCTCATTCTCTGGTTGGCCTCGGAAGCAGCTGAGCCAACTTTCATCTTTTCTGGATAACCCACCCTGGAGCTTTAACTGTTAGAAATCACATTCACTGAAAATTCCTTTTGTCTACATTTGTTTCTGTGTTAACTATCAGTATGTGGAATATTACCAGCCTCTTTTCTTTATTTAAAAACAACTTTACTGAGATCTGATTCACATACCATACAATTCATCCATCTAAAGTATGCAGCTTGGTAGGTTCTGGTGTACTCCAAATTGTTCAACCATCAGCACAATCCATTTTAGAGCATTTTTATCAGTCCAGAAAGAAACCCTTTATGCATTAGCAGTCACTCCCAGTTCCCCTCCACCTGCATATCCCGCAGCCCTGGGATACTTTCTGTCTCTAGATTTGCCTAATCTGGACATTTCATACAAACAGAATCATACAACCTGTGGTTCTTTGTGACTGAATCCTTTCACTTGGGATAAGATTATCAAGGTTCACATCGTGGTGTGGGTTGTAAAAGTATTCCCTTTTTATGGCTGAATAATATTCCATTGTATGGATAGACCACGTTTTGTTTATCCATTCATCAGCTGATGAATATCCACTTTCCCTCAACTTCTTGGCTATTATGAATAGCTGTGAATATTCATGTACAATTTTGTGTGTAGATGTATTTTTTTTTTTTTTTGAGATGGAGTCTTGCTCTGTTGCCCAGGCTGGAGTGCAGTGGTGCAATCTTGGCTCACTGCAACCTCTGCCTCCCGGGTTCAAGCAATTCTCCTGCCTCAGCCTTCCTAATAGCTGGGATTACAGGTGCCTGTCACCATGCCCAGTTAATTTTTTGTACTTTTAGTAGAGATGGAGTTTCACCATATTGGCCAGGCTGGTCTTGAACTCCTGACTTTAGGTGACACCCACCTACCTTGCCCTCCCAAAGTGCTGGGATTACATACGTAAGACACTATGCCTGGCCAGATGTCTGTTTTAAAAAATCTCTCACATATATATCTAGAAGTGAAATTGATGGGTCATATGGTAACTCTATGACTAGCATTTAGAGGAACTGCCAAACTGTTTTCCAAAGTGGAAAACTAGCAGTGTATAAGGTTTTAGTGTCTCCATATTCTCCCCAACACTTGTCTTTGCCTAACACAAGGTTGTAAAGATTTACTCCTGCATTTTCTTCTGGGAGTTTTATAGTCTTAGCTCTCACTTTTATCCCTGTCATGCATTTGGAGTTAATTTCTGTGCATGTTGTAAGGACAGGATCCAGGTTCATTCCTTGCAGGTGGCTGTCCAGTTGTCCCAACACAGTTTATTGAAAAGACTATTTGCCTGATTGTCTTGGCACCTTTGTTGAAAATCACCTGACCATAAATTTGAGGCTCTGATTCTGGACTCTCAGTTCTATTCCTTTGATACACGTTTTTTGTACTTATGCCAGTACCACATTGTCTTAATTACTGTAGCTTTGCAGTAAGTTGTCAAATTGGAAAATGTGAGTTCTCAAACTTTGTTCTTTTTCAAGATTGTTTAGGCTATTCTAGGTATGTTGCATTTCCAAATGAATTTTAGGATCAGTTCGTAAATATTTATCAAAACAATTCAACTGGGATTTTGGTTGGGATTGTGTTGACTTTGTAGATGACTTTGGGGTTACCTTCTCCTTAAACCTTTAAATTATTAATGATAAGCAAGTTGCCAGCTGTCTTTCAACTCTTTGGAATTTAAATGTAGGTTAGAAATGCTGACCTCAGAGAAAACATTTTGAATAAAGACTTAGGCCAGGCACAGTGAATCATACTTTTAATCCCAGCACTTTGAGAGGCTAAGGTGGGAGGATAGCTTGAGCCCCGGAGTTTCAGGTAAGCCTGGGCAACATGGTGGGACACTGTTTCTACAAAAAATAAAAAACTACCTGGGTGTTGTGGTGCATACCTGTAAGAGGGAGCCACACTCACATTCTCCAGGAGCCCACGGTTTAGTACATGCAGTCGTGAGATCTGGGCACCCCAGGCTGTTCAGCTATACCACTTGTTCACCTCCTTCAGATTAATTTTGCAAGTGACTGCCAGACTGTATGGTTTGAAAGGTTAGGCGTTTGGAGATCATGTACCCAGCAGGCTGGGATGCACTGGCACAAAGCTGTACGGAATTGCTGGGTCTGAATGGGTCCTTGAGAAAGCAAAGGAACTGGAGGCAGCAGATAGCTGAGGTCCAATTCAGGCTTTACAGACATCCAAAGAAACTCTTTTGCTCTCTTTCCGACTTTCTTGAGGGCCCCAGCATCTATGGTCAAAAAAGTGGTTCACTATTCATAGGCTGTTGCTAAAGTCAGAGCAAATTTTGACCTTTGGAAGTTCTTGAAGAATGGAGCCTCTCACAAGCTCAGAATGAGCAGCTCCTTTCTTTCTTCTGCAGCCATTGGAAATACGGGCCTGGCTACAACACCAACCAGCAGAACACCCCAGAATCCTGCTCCTGACCTGCATCATCCCCACCAGCCCATGATAGAACCTTTTTGTAGGCATTCTTCCTCATGGGAAGAGGGTAGAGTACGGGCGAGGTTTTGCTCTCCTCCCCATCCCTTTCACAAGAGCACTGTACTTTCTTTTCTAATATGTGTGTGTGTGTGTGTGTGTATGTATATATATATTTATATATAAAGGTATATGTATGTATATATATATTTATATATAAAGGTATATATATGTGTATATACATTTATATGTAAATAATATATAAAGGTATATATGTGTATACAGATATATAATTATATATAAATATAATACAATTATATATGTATATACACATAACATTTACATATTTATATACATTATGTAAATGTATTATAATACCTTTATATATTATATATACACATATATGGATATTTATATATTATTTTTATATATTATATATGACATAAATGTATTATAATACCTTTATATATATTATATATACACATATATGTATACATATATTTGTTGTTGTTGTTGTTGTTTTTGAGACAAGGTCTTGCTGTGTCACCCAGGCTAGAATGCAGTGGGGCCATCATAGCTCACTGCAGCCTTGACCTCCTGGACTCAAGCGATCCTCCTGCCTTAACCTCCCAAGTAGCTGGGACTATAGGCACCAGCCACTAGGCCTGGCTAATATTTCTTTGTTTGTTTTTTGTTCAGAAATGAGGTCTCACTATGCTATCCAAGCTTGGAAGATTGTGCTTTCAACCAGTACAAACTGAGATCCCAGCAAGGGAAATAGTCCCTCTCTCCATACCCCTAGTAACTCTCTCAAAAGGGAAAACTGACTGATGATTGCGTGGGGAGGAGACAGGCCTGGAGCTTGAAGATAGCGTTTATGCTGTTAAAGTGAGATAAACAGCTGTGGTGAGGGCCATGCCTGCTGAGCTCCTTTAAGGAGAAGCTCCAGGAATCCTTCGTTGAGAGCTTTACAGCTGAAGTGTTTCATTGATGTTTGAAAATTGGTGCTGGAAACTACAAAAGCAAAGTATGAGCAGAGGTATTGGAGAGGGGCATGAGGAGACCCTGACGGCAGCTGTGCAGGTGGAACGGGAACTGCCTTGGTTCGCAGACTTGGACCCCAGAACTGTTGTGCCATTTAGGGGTTGTGTCCTCTAGGAAAATAGGAGTCTAGGTGCAGAACAGCCCTCCTGGATGTCAGAATGCCAGTGACAGGAGAGAATGGGGAAGGACATGTCCATATATGAAGATACCTTTCGGGAACCCTTAGGGAAACATTGTAAACAGCTCTGCCCTGAGCCTGGGAGATGGCCATGCTGGCAGTGAGGGACGTGGCCTAGGCCGTGGGGACATAGAGATGGGCAGAGGGGAGCCTCAGAGCTGCATGGATGGGCTTCTTCTGCTTACACACAGGCTCCTGCCCTGCGCATTGCCCCTTGGGGGTTATCTCGTCGCTGGAGACCCCCGTTTCCCTTTGGTCCCGGTGCATGTCCCCTTCCTCCGTGTGTCCCCTCCTCACCGGGGCCAGGCTGCTCCGGGAGAGACGGTGACTGCGCTAGATGAACACCCTCCCAGGTCAGGCAATGACATTTTGCTAGTGTGTGTTTTAGTCTGGGATGCCCTGAGTAGCTTCTAATTATGAGGCACTGTCTGTGCTCTTGGGTGGAGGCCAAGTTTCCGTTCTGCCAATTCTCAGAGGACATGGGGCCAAGACACAGAGCCGCTGAGACAGGAGTCTCAGGGGTTCCGGGGGTGGATTCGCCATGAATCTAAGAGGCACTTTACTAGTTTCGTTTCCTCTCCTCTCCTCCCATCCCCTCCCCTTATGTCCTGTTCTTTTATGGAGCTAATTTCCTAAGTCTGGCTAAAACATAGGAGAAAAGGCCTATAAAGCCTATGCATGTCATTCTTGAACAGGAAATTAGCAAATAGACTTTGTTTGGTAACAGAAGAACCTGCTCCTGAGGTGCTGACAGCCAGTCCTAACAGAGGCAGCTGGGCTGCAGTGAGCACGGACTCGCGGTACGAAGACCTCTGTGTCCAGTGGCCCCGTGGAAGGTGCCGGACTCCCCCTCACTCCAAGAAAAGGGGACACTTTTTGAGGGCAGGGACCTTGTTACCTTCTTCACCCTCTCTTTTTGTTTCCAATTGCTGCTGTAACAGATTGCCACACACTCAGTGACTTAAAACAACACAGATTGACTCCCTCAGAGCTATGAAAGTCAGAAGTCAGAAAGGAGTCTCACGCCTATGGTCCCAGCTACTAGAAGCTGAGACAGGAGTCACTTGAGCCCAGGAGTTCCAGACCAGCCTGGGCAACATAGTGAGACTCCCAGCTCTACAAATAATTTTAAAAAAATCAGCCAGGTGTAATGACATGCAGCTGTAGTCCTAGCTACTTAGGAGGCCGAGACAAGAGGATCACTTGAGCCCAGGAGGTTGAGGCTGCAGTGAGTCGAGATTGCACCACTGCACTCCAGCCTGGGCAACAGAATGAGACCTTATCTCAAAACAAAAACATCAAAAGATTTTAAAAAAAGAAATGGGTCTCACTGCAATAAAATTAAAGTATTTGCAGGCCTTAATCCTTCCTGGAGGTACAAGGGCAGAATCTGTTTCTTTGCATTTTTCAGAGACCACCCACATTCCTTGGCTTGTAGACCCTTCCTCTGTCTTCAGAGCCAGCAGATTAGCATCTTCAAATCTCTTTCCCACTCCCCTGCCTCCCTTTTTCACTGATGAGGAACCTTGTGAGGACACTGGGCCTACCCCAGGAATGCAAGATAATGTCCTCCTCTGGGGGTCAGCTGATGAGCACTATTCCTTTTCCCAGCGAGGAGGCCGGGGCTAGAGACAAGCAGGGGAGGGGCCTGACAAGGGACCAGGGCCCACCCAAGATGCCGTAGAATGGAGCTTGGCATTTATACTAAGTTGGAAGGATTCTGAACAGGGAAGTGAAACAATCTGACTTAAATAAGAAAACATCAATCACGCCGATGTTCAGTTAACATAAGATGATGTCAAGTATTTGCTTAAAAATACTGTAAGGGTTGGGGTGGAGCAGGAGGTGAGACGAGGTGGAAAGGAAGCTGGTGGTTTGTGTGTTAGCGGTGATCTTGAAGCCAGGGGATGAGAAGATGGACGTTCATTATTCTAGCCTCTCTTCTTTTGGATATGCTTGAAAATTTCCACAGTAAAAGTTGAGAATAAATGCACTCTGTGGTCAATGTAGATAAATACCGTAATCCAGCACTTCAAAACAGGGTCTCCCTGGCAGCTATGTGGACAGTTTGGAGCTCACTGGATACCTGAACGCTCTCGTGGAAACTTTGGACATCTAGTCAAGGCAAGACAAACTTTGCTTAGACAGGAGGGAGCCACGGCTGTGGTAGAGCTGGGGCCGGGTCTGAAGGCCATGCCGACTAGCCTGGGTTGGCACACAGCAAAGTGCAGAGTCCGGGGATCTGGCCACATTGGGAGAAACGAAGCCACATGCTTTTGAATGCATCTGGTGTGATGGGGTCTGTTCGGAGGCCTCCTCAGGGCTGTGCAGTGAGGATGCTGTCCTGAACATGGGATGCTTACTGTGACCATGAGGGCTAAGGATGGGAGGGGCCAAACCAACCTGGGCAGAGCAGAGAGAGGGCAAGACAAGACCAACTTCCTATGATCCTCGTGGCCCATCCTAGCTTTGCCCCTAAATGCACAGCACGGTGGCTGTGTGTGATGTAACTAGCCGTACCTAGGAGTGGGGTGGGGCATAGTTCTGGAGTTTTAGGAAATTCTACTTGTTTGCCAACATGTAGGAATATGAGCTGAGGTTCACTGCCCTTAAACAACTTCATGGGTGGGAAAAATGCATTTCTACAGTATATTAAATCATTGATTTATCTTTTATACATTATTCTAGGGATTGGGATATTCTAGTTCATTACGTTGTCTTTTAAATAACACTAATCCAGCTAGTGCAGTGGCTTGTGCCTTTAATCCCAGCACTTTGGGAGGCCGAGGCAAAAAAGATGACTTGAGCCTAGGAGTTTGAAGCCAGCCTGGGCAACATAGCGTGATCTTGTCTCTATAAAAACTTAAAAAAAAAAAAAAAAACTAACCAGGCATGATGGTACACACCTGTAGTCCCAAGTACCTGGGAAGCTGAGATGGGAGGAGTGTTGAGGCTGCAGTGAGCCGTGATGGCACCACTGTTCTCTAGCCTGGGTGACAGAGTGAGACCCTGTCCCAATTAATCAGTAAAAGTAATCCATGCCTTCCAACACCGTTTTTGTGGAAAGATGTTTGGATTTGTGTGTCATGTTCTGCTAAATGAGGCTTGCAGCACATCTTGTCAGAAAAGAATCAGGTGCTGATCAGGTCACTTCGGAAACCCAGCTTCCTCCTGGAACTGTTGCTTCAACCCTTGGATCCCTGAGTGCTGAGAAAGCTTTTTGACTCTAACAACACATTCAAAGAAAAATGAAAGAAAGGGAAAAAAGAAAAAGACACCCCCTGTCATTGCAGAAGTAATGTATCATGATATAATAGAAACATTTTTTGAATAATTCAGAAATAGCAAGTGGTGGTTTATCTGTACTGTCATTATTCATAGAGAACATCTTAATAGTTCGAAGGGTTGTCTCCCAGCCCCGTTTTATTCAACTCTGCATACACTCGGGTGTTAGGACATCTGAGTAGGCATATTAACTAGGCCTCTGCTTTTCTGTGGAGAGAGAGGGTCTATGTAAAAGTCGGAAGCATTCTTCTGAATGGCACAGAAAGAACATTCAGTAATGTGTTTTTCCATTCAACTTTTGCCAGCTGAGAATGTTGGGAATTTCAGGAATTTTCTTCTACCACTTCCCTCTTTGTTTGAATCCCAGTGGACCTGGGGCTCTTTTTGGCATCTGCCCTTGACTCTTCCCCGATGGTGGCCTTGGGAGGGTGAGAACCTCTGATTGTGCCCTGGCACCTGACCGGCCACAGAGCAGCATAGGCGCCCAGGCCGTGCCTGAGCGACTCAACAGGGACAGAGCGTCCTCTGGAAATCATGATACAAAGCCCATCCCTCTGAGTTCCTGGACCTGATGTCAGACCATTCTGGCTTGGATAATTCTCATCTGGGAGGCAGAGCCCAGCTGGAGCTGTGCTTGTTTGGAAACTTCATGTATTTTCCACCACTGCTCATTCCCAACTTGCAGGATTTTGCTGCTGTAGAATTTACGCTGCCACAAACCTGCATTTAAGAAATTTTGCCTGGGGCAGAGTGGGTGGTCTAAAGGATTAGGAGATTTCCTGGAATAAGACTTTCCATTGTGCTGCTGAGTTCTGTGTGTGTGTGTGTGTGTGTGTGTGTGCGTGTGTGCACACATAAGCAGTACAGGATGGGAAAACAAGAGGCATGTGTTGCAGGGAAAACAAGAGCCTCTATCCTGAGCCTATTTTCACCTTGGCTGTGAGCTCTGGAGGGTTGTCACAGAGCTGGAAAAACCTCAGCTTCGTCTGTGACCCTAACCCCTACCCCTGGACTGGTTTCACAAAATATGAAAAGCAGGATAGAGCCAGGACAAGCCTCAGGACTCTCTTTGAGTCCAGTTCTCTTCACTGCCCCTAAGGTAGGTCTTGATCACAGTAGGTCTCTAGATGTTAATAAATACTACTTGAAAAAATATTTTTTTAATGAATGAGGAATTCTGAACTAAAACCAAAATAAATAGGTTTCTTTACTGTAGAAATTTTCAGGGCGTTTAATGTACTAATTATGCTTTGTAAACCTCCAGGGAAGCATTATTATATGTGGTGTTTCTCAAACTTATTTGGCCAGGAAAAAAGTTTTTTTTTTTTCCTTTTTTCCTGGCCACCTTGAGGTGGCCTAGTGTTTTCCAGAAGACCCTTGGGAAAATACCACACTAGGCTGTCTTGATTCATGCACCATGAATATTTTACAAACACCTGAGTCTAATTGCTGCTGGATATTCCCTCATATGGCTAAGCCAAAATTTATGTGTCCGTTCCTTAATTGTTAGACATTGAGATTATTTACAATTTTTCAGCATCATTGGTAATTCTCGAATGAATTCTGGTTACTTTGTAACCATCTCTGATTATTTCCTTAAGAGGTGAAATTGTCAAATCAAAGTATCTGAACGTTTGCAAGACTCCTGAAACACATTGTCCAGCTGCTTTCCAGAAAGGTCATGCTCGATTATTTTCTGTCAGCTGCCAGAGGCGGGGCAGGGTTAGTGTCCATCTGCGGAAGCTGAGCAGTCTGAGAAGCTTCAAGAGCTTGAAGAAGGCCATACCCTTCTCTACCATAGGGATCCCCAGCAATTAGAAAACAAATAATCACACACGCTAAGGACATAAACAGCTATTTCTTTTGAGGAGACAAGCTGGCTTTTCACAGTTCCCTGTGCTGTTTCTAAATAATTGAGTGATACCTGAACATTTTCTCAACATTTTAATTTGGTCTTCTAGATATTTTGTTGGGTAGGCAGAAAAGAAGGGATTTTGAATTGGCATCTGTTGTGCTAATTTTCAAATAACCTTTCAAGGTAAGATGTAAAAATAAAGCTTTATCAGCATCCTGTGACTATGAACTTTATTTCTAGAAGAATCTTTTTATGTGAGTATTCTATCAGTCTTAATTCTGACCCCACAGGAATTGAATTATGTCATGTTGACAACTAAGGCTGATTGTGGTGCTTTTGTTTTCTATTTGTAAGGGGGAACAGTGTATACGTTGTAGACTAGAAGTTATTTATCTTTTTGTCCTCCACCAAGATCATCCTTTGGTCAATGCATTATTGGGTTTTGGAACTGAGACGTGAACTTCTAACTCATTAAAACCCTCAAGTCCCCAGCAATAAAGTCATTTAAGTGGCTTCACCAACAGATTTATTTCAAAGTGATTCCATTTGGAGGAAGGAAAGAATGAGTAATGCATTATATACCAAGATCTCTTCAATAATTCATGAGACTTCCACACCAGTGACTGTTTTAGATTCCGTTCATGGTGTTTTAGCCTAAAATGAACTCTGTCTTAGAAGACACCCACAGTTTGCTCCTCTTTGAGCTTGAGTCCATGAATATCTTCACTTTTGGGAAATAAAGTTTGTACTGACTGCCACTTTGTGTGTTTACATGAACCACTCTTATATGGAGGCTATTTTGAAAAAAAATGGGCATTTTGTATAATTGGGTAAAAGGAGACTTCATCTGCGCCTTTGCAAAGCAGGAATGTTTCAAAAAAATTTATTGCTTTTTCCTCCCTTTGGGCAGGAATTCTGATTTTGTTTTTTACGTGTAAGCAGTAGATTGCCAAATGGCAGGTTAAAAATAGATTTATGGATGCCTAATAATTATGCCAAACACAGTGTTGGGCAGTCAGTGAGTATGGAAAGGCATGCATGGCAAATGCTGCTGTCCCCAAGTGTGTTCTGGAATGGGGGCAGTGGGTGGGGCCGGCTCTTTAGCATCTTCGGCCAATGCACAGTTCAGCTGTGAACTCTTTGGTTCACCCTGAGCAACGCTGTCTCTTTTCTGAAACCCACAGAGGCTTCAGAGTCCTTTCTCTTCAGGATGGAGTCCTCCATGGAGGGACTGGAGGCGGGGAGGGTAGCTGCTTCCTTTCCACACTGTTGTGAGTGCCTCGACGGCGTTCCTCAGTGGAGTAACAGGGAAACCCGAGGAATCTGTGTGCTTCAGATTTCCAAATACCATCATTTCAGTTTGGCAAGTATTGATCCAATGATGAGTATCGTGGGAAAGAAAATAATGACTTAGGGTTTTGTCACTTGCCAGAAAAGCTTCGGGATCCCTTTCTCCTTCCTCCCTGCTCTCTCCCCACTGCCCAATAAAAAACAGCTGCTTTGTTCAAGGCTTAAAAACCATATTACTTAAAACTCATTGTAAAAATTTATGCTGTACAAATGCTTATATGAAAAATGTAAAAATCACTGTAAATCCCACCTGTTAAGATTTAGAGGGACCTCATGTTATTCCTGCATGCAGAGACATACTCCCACACACATTTTACCCTACATTATATTATCATATAATGGTAAATTAAGCACATAATAAATGATACGTTATATGCTATATGTGCTGCTTTAAGACTTTTTCATTTAATAATACGTCAAAGATATCTTTTCCTATAAATAAAAATCATTTCAATGGTTATAGGATATCATTACATATATATATGTCTTAATCTGTGCATAAAATAACATAGACTGGGTGGCTTAAACAACACACATTTATTTCTTAACGTTTGGGAGCTGGGAAGTCCAAGATCAAAGTGCTAGCAGATTCACTGCCTGTGAGTGCCCCAATGCAGGTAGGTATGCAGATACTCACCTTCTTGCTGTATCTCACATAGGGGCAGGGCGGGGAGAGAAGAGAGATCTGGTCTCTTTCTCTTCTTATAAGAGACTAATTCTATCTGTGACCTCATTTAACCCTCATTACCTCCCAAAGGCCCCACCTCCTAATACCACCACGTTGGGAGTTGAGGTTTTAATACACGGATTTTAGGGGAGACAAACATTCAGTTCATAACATTATACCATGAGTCAATTCTCGTTTGCTCCCATATACAGCACAGGGATGTGTCTTCCTGTGTGTGATGGTCACTCCAGTATATACTCCTCTAAGTGGAATTGCTGGGTCAAATGGGATGCACATTTCATCTTTTAATTATATTACCAACAGCTTTGAAAGAAGATATTCAGCACATTCCATGTAGAGTATGCATCTCTCCCTTCCCAAACCTACACCAACGCTGAACATCATAAATCTTTTTACAGTTTAATAATTTATAAGTGCCTATTTTTATTGGTGTTCTTCCAATTCTAATTGAACATGTTTTAAAATATTTATTGGCAATTTATATGTCTTCTGAAATTTACCTATATATATCTTTGTCTGTTTTTCTATTAAGCCATCTTTTTCTTATTGACTTTCAAAACCCTTCCAGGATTTTTTTTTTTTTGAGACAGAGTCTCTGTTTCCCAGACTGGAGTGCAGTTTCACAATTTCAGCTCACTGCAACCTCCGCCTCCTGGGTTCTAGTGATTCTCCTGCCTCAGCCTCCCGAGTAGCTGGGATTACAGGTGCCAACCACCATGCCTAGCTAATTTTTGTAATTTTAGTAGAGACGGGGTTTCACCATGTTGGCCAGGCTGGCCTCTAACTCCTGACCTCAAGCAATCTGCCCACCTCGGCCTCCCAAAGTGCTGGTATTACAGGCATGAGTAACCATGCTTGGCCCTACCAGGATATTTTTTAATTTAAAAAAAAAAAGGTGCAGATTAAGACTGGACCCTTCTCCAAAATATACATAAAATGTATGCGTTCTGAGACTAAGGAGCTATCCTGTCTGGGGATGAATGATGCTAGTGACCAGAGGCACTTCCTTTGTTAAAGTTTTGGAATGCAGCTCCTCTGCTGTCTCGTCATTTGCGGACCTTAGGTAGGTGAGGAAGCCCGCATTGGAGAAGTGGCAGCCCTCCAGACTTGAGGCAGCTGCTGCCAAGGCTGCCCTCGCTGAGTGGTCCTCATTAATGGCTCAGCCAGGGTCCTGTGGTCTTTGCCTGTGATCCCTTTCCCTCTCCTAGCCATACATCTTTTCTTTACTGCTGTGTAATTCTAATGAGATTGCCCTCGGTCAGTCATATTAGAGAAATGATGAGCAGCAGAGAAAAGAAAATTCACAAGATGGCAACGTTTAAAATAAAATTTGTTTTGGCCTTTACCCAAGAGTAGTTTTCATGGTCAATAAACCACAAGCATATATATGTGTTGATGAGGAGGAAAATTTATTATTTAGTATGAACCCTGGGGCTGGGCTCGGTGGCTCACACTTGTAATCCCAGCACTTTGGGAGGCCGAGGCGGGTGGATCACCTGAGGTCAAGAGTTCGAGACCAGCATGGCCAATATGGTGAAACTCTGTATCTAATAAAAATGCAAAAACTATCTGCATGTTGTGGCACAGGCTTGTAATCCTGGGTATTCGGGATCTTGAGGCATGAGAATCGCTTGAACCCGGGAGGTGGAGGTTGCAGTGAGCCAAGATCATGCCATTGCACTCTATCTTGGGTGACAAGAGTGAAACTCTGTCTCAAAGAAAATAAAAGAAAATAAGTAATAATATGAGCCCTGAAAAAATTAGAGGGGGAAGGAATTTAGGGATCCTATAGGGATGATGTAGGATAAAAGTTTTATATTTAATTTGGGATTGAATAAAGTCTGTTCATTTTGGCCTAAAAGCTTTCATTGTTCTTCAACAGTTTCATTCGTTGGCTCCCATGTACTATCGAGGCTCGGCTGCTGCTGTTATTGTGTATGATATTACGAAGCAGGTAAGAATGTCTCCTTGAGAATTTAGATGCCATTTATGACAGGTGTCTCACTTAGACTGAAGCAGAGACGTCACTGCTTGCATCTTGCCAGTAGCCTGCCACTATATATTGAGTTTATTTCATGTATATGTAACAAAACATCCCATATTATCTGCTAAATTAAACAACAGTGACCATTCATTCTTAAAACTGACTGTAAGGGCAAAGTCATGCCTGCTAGTACTATTTTGCAGAATGTCAGCTTTTTAAGAAAAGGAAAATCGTTTTTAATTTCTGCATGCTTTGTAATTATGGAATACTTGTTTTTGTTAGTGTTTCAGTCATACTGCATACTTAAAATACCAAGCATGACATTTATGTGTATATAAGTGAATATGTGTGTGTGTGTATATAATATAAATATATTTTTATTTATCGTGTTGAAGGTCTTGGACTTCCATCAACAGGTAACTGCAGTGGTTTGATGACATTTTTTCCCGCTCCTGCAAATTGAATTATTTACTTTTTCCCTCAGGAGTGTTGCCTCAGCACGTAAGACTGTTAGTTTAATGACCCATCACTGTTACTGTCCATGAATTCCTGACCGCTTCTACCTAAATGTGGCGTGTTGTCCTCAGTCTGTGTTTCTAGAGGACAATTGTGAGTGAAGGCCCAACGGGAAGACAGGACTCTAAATATATAAGTTTATTTCTAGGTGTAAGCATGAGCATTTGCTTAGTCCTGTTATTCTTATTCATGTGTGGAGTCCAGGCTATCATTTTAAATTGATGTTATTTATAGGAGAAAATCACTGATACAATTTTCTTAACTATATCGAGTTTTAATCTTGGAAAACTTTATATGGTCTATTTAAGTGTATTTTAGCTAACGTTAACTTTTGTGCCTAGCCAGAGATAGTGTGTTAAACTGCATGAGTCTCATAAAAATATTTTTCTCCATTAAATTGTACCAGGCTTGTATTTCTTCTTGGTTGAAATATTATATTGTAGGGTCTTTCCAATGATGTGTGTATACTGTTGTTTTAGGATTCATTTTATACCCTGAAGAAATGGGTCAAGGAGCTGAAAGAACATGGTCCGGAAAACATTGTAATGGCCATCGCTGGAAACAAGTGTGACCTCTCGGACATTAGGTAATATGCATTTCAATCTTTTTTGTGTCGATTTTATCCTCCATCTCTGAATGTCATCCTTGAGTGTACAAAGGTGTCACGCCTTTGTTATGTCTGCCCTCAGTGTAATAACTTAATTCATGGCCTTTCACTTGCGGTAGGCAATATGGCACTGATTCAACCAGTGAAGAAATAAGAGAAAATGATAGGGAAATGCAAATCTGATGTACCCTACAGTGATAAATATTAAAATCATAACTCCTGTACGTAACACAGTTACATCCCTGACTCTACATATCTTTGGGCTAGATGGTTTATTATTTCTGTTGTTACTTTTTCCATTATTGTTATCATTATTACTACTAGCACAATTTTAGTAAGACTTTTCTATGGTAATGACCATTAGAATTCGTAATATTTTTCATAGTACACCTGTTTGTTTTAGTTCTAGATTTTATCTTAAGGATATAGTCAAGTACATAATATCACTGTTTTGTTCTAAAATCAGAACACGACACATTGTATGTGAGTACCTTGACTTCCCCCAGTGGTATTGGGTTATTGAACTTGCTGTAATCTGGAAGGAAGTTGTGAATCCAGTACACACGAATTAGAGATTTGATGGTAGCTTTACCTAACCTGGTAAGCTAGGTATTTTGCTAAATAAACACATTATTTTAAAAGAGGAAATAGTAAATTTGTGGTATCTCCATTCCCTTGGTTAATTTAATTCTCAAGAATTCTAGTAGTTGATTTTCATAAAGACAACTACATGATGCTTCTGGTTTTGCTAATCAAAATGTGATTAAACCAAAGTGAAATAAATAGTGGAAATGGGTCTTGCAAAAGCTCTTAACATAGCATTTAACAAATTGTTCTGTTTCTTTGGGATTTCAAAAGCTTTATATCACATTGCATCTGGTTGGTTTATAATAACAGCCATAAACACCACTTAATCGTTTGTTTTTCTGGGATTTGGACAAGTCTTTAAACTTCCCAGACTTAGTTCAGATATCTACATTCTTTACTGTAATCCTCAAGCAACTTGCTTGTCTAGTGTTCCCAGCAGAATCACCTTAACCTTTGTCATGGGAAGGGCAAGATGGGTGGGTAGAGATGACCTTTGCTGTTGGTGCTATCTGTAACATCCCCTGATTATGGCACTAATGTGCACCTTTAAGTGGAACCAAGTCCTTTGTATTGTGGGAATGCTGATGGACTAGAATTTAAGCAGAAAACGATTTAAACTTGAATAGTATCAGTTAGGATTCTTGGTTACATGGAACTAAAACACAGTTCAGGAGAAAGGGGAATTTATTGGAAGGTACTGGCATTCACATGGTAAAAACAGAACTGCCTTGAGCTCTGGCATTTGGCATGTTCCAGAGTTAGTCTCTGGAGAGATACTGGCCTGGCATTCTCTTCATTTCCAGTCTAAAATGCCAGGGAAGAATTCCCCATGTTAAGAACAGGTGTATATGGCCAAGAGGGAATTGGGTAGTATGAGATGATATTTCCCAGCATTACTATGAGAATGGGAAGGTGGATGGTCTTGAAGAGGGGCAGTTCCTGGAAAAGTGAGTCTGGCCAGACAAAACATATCTGTGACATACTGGTGTGGCTACCAGCACCCAAAGATACGCTGTGTTTCAGGGTGGAATTTCCTGTTTATGCACAGGTACAGCATTCTTCTTGATGGCCATTCTGATTTGTGCTCAGCTGATTCTTATATGTGCAATTTTCAAAGTGCCCCAGCTAACATAATCTATTCATCTCACTTCCAACCATGAATTTACTCGCAGCTTCTCTGTCCCCAGTGGGAGAAAATGCAGGGCCATTGAGCTGCTACCTCTAGTGGTGGTGTCATGGGGCCACTGTCCCATGCATCCTGCCTCCCTGGTAGTATCTTTTCTGCTCTTGTTAGGCCTCAGTGAGGTCTGAATGTGGCTCAAGATCCCACAGTTGTGTTTTAAAGTGTGGCATGTATATCTTTTGTTATACACTGTTATTTTAGATGGTACTTGTTATTAAATCAGGCAACAAGAAGCTGACTGCCTACAAGCCTCTGAGTAGGTCAATTAGAAAGACTAGTTGGACACTAATTCATTTTTAAGTTTTAAACATTTAATATGTTGTATTGAGGTAAGTTACAAAACATCACATTCACTTGTTTTAAATGTACAGTTCAATAAATGTTAGTATATTTTTAGAGTTGTACAATCATCTCATGTCTAATTTTAGAACATTTCCATCACTCTGTGAAGAACGTCATGCCCATTTATAGTCACTCTAAATTTCCAACTCCTTCCAGCCCTAGTAATCACTAACCTACCTTTTCATTCCCCTAAATTTGGACATTTTACTGGACATGTTGCATAAATGAAATCATATAATATGTGGTCATTTGTGAGCACCTTCTTTCAGCTAACATAATGTGTTTGAGGTAGCATGTGTCAATCATGCATTCATTTTTATGGCTGAATAATATTTCATTGTATGGATATACCACATTTACCACATGTGCATTTATTCATGCACACATTAACATTTGAATTATTTCTACTTTTTTGCTATTATGAAAAATGTTGCTATGAACAATCATGTACAAATTTTGTGTGGATGTATGTTTTCATCTCTCTAGGATATTTACCTAGGAGTGGAATTTCTGTGTCATATGATAGCTCTGTTTAATAATTTGAGGAACTCAAAAACTGTTTTCCAAAGTAACTGCAAGATATCCACATCCTCACCAACACTTATTACCTGTCTTTTTGATTATAGACATCCTAGTGGGTGTGAGATTGTGTCATTGTGGTTTTCCTAATGACTAATGATGTTATAATAGATATCTTTTCACATGTTTATTGGCCTTTTATATATCTTGTTTGGAGAAATGTCTCTTCAAATTCTTCGCCTAAATTTTAGTTGGATTATTTGTCTTTTTATTATTGAGTTACAAGCGTTCTTTATGTATTCTGAATAAAAGTTTCTTATCAAACACACAATTTGCAAATATTTTCACTCATTCTGTGGGCTGTCTTTTCATAATTTTTACTGTGTGCAGAAGTTTATGTCCAGTTTATCACGTTTTTCTTTTATCTCTTGTGCCCAAGTGATTGGCTAATTGAACATCACAAATATTTATTAATGTTTTCTTAGTGCTTACATTTAGGTCTGTCATCCACATTGAGTTACTTTTTGTATGTAATGTAAGATAGGGGTTCAAATTCATCTTTTTTTCCATGTGAATATGTAATTACCTCAATACTAATTGTTGAAGAGATGATTTCTTTCCCATTGAATCTTTTGGGGGGGCCTTGGTCAAAAACTAGTCAACCATAAATGTGGTCTTATTTTTGTGCGCTTACTTTATTCAGTTGATCTATGTGTCTGTCCTCATATCAGTGTTATACTATTTTGATTGCTGTAGCTCTGTAGTCAGTTTGAATTTAAAAATTGATTCCATCAACTTTGTTCCCCTTTTCAAGATTGTTTGGCATTCTGGACCCTTAACATTTTCACAGGAATTTTAGGACCTATTTCTTAATTTCTGAAAAACAAGAGGCAACTCTGATTTTAATAGAAATTTTGTTGAATCTTTAGGCCAATTCAGGTATTATTGCTATCTTAGCAATTTTAAGTCTTCTGACCCATCAACGTGAAATGTCTTTTCATTTTATTAGGTCTTCTTTAATTTCTTTTAGCAACGTTTTGTATCTTTCAGTTTACAAGCCTTGCATTTGTTTTATTTATTCTTATTTGGTTTTTCTTGATGGTATTGTGAATGGGATTATTTTCTTCTTTATGGCATTGCTTTTTGTTAGTGTGTAGAAATACAATTGACTTCTGTGTGTTTATCTTGTATCCTATAACTTTCCTGAACTCATTTATTAATTTTAGTTGTTTTTAGTAAATTATCTGGAGTTTTCTATGTACAAGATTATATTATCTAGGAATAAAGACAATTTTACTTCTTCCTTTCCAATATGGGTGCCTTTTAGTTCTTTTTCTTGACTAATTTCTCTGACTGGAATCTCTAATACGATCTGGAATAAAAGTAATGACAGTGGACATTCTTGTTTCTAACTGATCTTAGGGATGAAGTGTTTAGTCTTTCTCCAGTAAGTATCACATTAACTTTGGTTTTACATATATCCTTTTTATTCTGTTGAAGAAGTTCCCTTCTGTTCCTAGTTTGTTGAAGGTTTTTTGTCATGACCAAATGTTGGATTTTTTCAAAAAATTTTTTGCATCTTTTGTTGATGATCATGTAGTTTTTTGTCCTTTATTATTAATATATGTGTCATTAGATGTTAATTGATGTTTGGATGTTAAACTAGCCTTACATTCCTGGGATAAATCACACTTGGTCATGATGCATAATCCTTTTTATACATTTCTGGGTTTGGTTTGCCATTGTTTTGTTAAGGATTTTTATGTCTGTATTTGTAAAGAGTATTCGTCTGTAGTTTCCATTTCTTACAATATCTTTGTCTGGCATTGGTATCAGGGCAATAATAATCTTGTAGAATGAGTTGGTAAGTGTTCCCACCTCCTCCATTTTCTAGAAGAGTTTGTGAAGGATCCATGTCATTTCTTTTTGTTTTTCTACATCAACTTGGTCTCCATTATGTCAATGCTTTGTTATTTGCTGTGTAGTTCATAATATTCTTTTATAATCTTTTTTCTTAAGCCCATGACTGATTAAATGATCCTTCTAATTTCTATAAAGTCAGTAGTGATGTCTCCTCTTCCATTCCTAACTTGGTAAATTTGAAACATCTCTCTTTTTTTCTCATTTAGTCTAGTTGACAGTTTGTCAACTTTGTTGACCTTTTCAAAGAACCAATGGTTTTTGGTTGATTTCTTTTCATGGTTTTTCTCTTGTGTTTATTTATCCTCTTATTGTTATTTTCTTCCTCCTGTTTGCTTTGGATTTGCTTTGCTCCTCTTTTTCTAGTTTGCTAAGGAGAAAGGTTAGCATATTTATTTGAGATTTTTTTGAATGTAGGCATTTATCATTATAAATTTTCCTTTAAGCACTGCTCTAGCTGCATCTTACAGGTTTTGATATCTTGTTTTTAACTAACCTCAAAACGTTTTCTAATCTGTGTTCTAACCCACTATTTATTTAGTTAGCATATTGTTTAATTTCCACATATTTGTGCAATTCCCAAATTTTGACTTTTGATCATTTCTAATTTAATTCATTATGATCTGAAACACACTTTGTGTGATTTTCACTAGTTTGCATTTATTGAGGCTTGTTTTATAGCTTAGTATATGGTCTGTCCTGGGGAATGTTCCATGTGAGCCTGATGCCACTAAGTTTTTAACACCTATTTTTATACTTGCTATTCTCCCTTAGAGAGAGAGAAAGTCTCAGGTTGAGGGCCTTCTGCAGACAACTGTATCTAACTGTAGTTTAATTGTATTTTGTCTTTATCATATTTATTTTTTAGGATTACATTCTTTTTATGATAGTTGACACGTGTTGCATTTATGACACTGATATAAAATTTCTTTTAAAATGCTAAAAAAAGTTGATTTATGCACATGACATGATTATCTACATAGAAAATCCCAAAGAATATACCAAAAAAAGTTCTAAAAATACTAACTGGGTTCAACAAAGTTGTGGGCTACAAAAACAACATGGAAAAATCAATCACATTTCTATATATTAATACTAATAATAAATATGCCAAAACTGAAATTTAAAACAGAGTATCCTTTACAATTGCTCCAAAGATAATGAAATACTTAGGCATGTATTTAACAAAACAAATATAGGAGCTGTATGCTGAAAAGTACAAAATGTTGATGAAAGAAGTCAAATAAAACTTGAATAAATGGAGAGACATATGTTCATGAATTGAAAGTCTCAACATAGCAAAGATGTTCATTCTCTTCAAATCGAGTTATAGGTTTAAATGGAATTTCTGTCAAAATTTTAGCAAGGCTTTTTGTAAACATAAATAAGCTTATTCTAAAACGTATATGGAAAATCACAGATACTGAATAGCTAAAATGATATTGACAAAGAAGGATGTAGTGATAAGAATCACTCTCTTCTATATGGAGGTTCACTATATAGCTACAGTAATCGAGAGAATATGGTATTGGCAGTGAGATGGATGCATAGATCAATGGAACAGAGTAGATAACCCAGAAATAAATCCACACAAATATGCTCAATGGACATTTTTTGTTTGTTTGTTTGGAGATGGAGACTCACTCTGTCACCAGGCTCGAGTGCAGTGGCAGGATCTCAGCTCACTGAAACCTCCGCCTCCCGGGTTAAGCAATTCTCCTACCTCAGCCTCCTGAGTAGCTGGTACTACAGATGACCACCACCACGGCCAGCTAATTTTTTGTATTTTAGTAGAGATAGGGTTTCACCATGTTGGCCAGGATGGACTTGATCTCCTGACCTTGTGATCCACCCACGTCAGCCTCCCAAAGTGCTGGGATCACAGGCCTGAGCCACTGCACCCGGCCTATGCTCAATTGATTTTTTGACAAAGATGCAAAAGTAGTTCAACAGAAGAAGCAATTCAACCAATGACTTTTCAACAAATAGAGTAGATATCAATACGCAAAACAAAAACAAAAACAAACCTCAACCTTATGTAAAATTAATCTAAAATGAATCACAGGCTTTAATGTAAAATGTTAACCCATAATACTTTTAGAAAAACTTCTACAAGAAAATAAATTTAAAGATCTGTGGTTAGGCAAAGAGTTCTTAGACTTATCATTAAAAGCACAATTTACATAAGGAAATACTGATACACTGGACACCTTAACATTAAAAATATTTGCTCCATGAAATATTGATATGTGAAGAGGATGAAAGACAAGCTACAGACTAGGAGGAAATATTTGCAAACTATATATCTGTAAGGGACTAGTACGTAGACTATATAAAGAACTCTCAAAACTTATATGAAAAACAAATTGAAAATGGGCAAAAGACATAAACAGACATTTCACCTGAGAGAATAGGAAGAGGGTGAGGAAGGATATGAAACGACGTTCCATATCATCATCAGACCCGTCAGAATGGCTAAAATAAAAATCAGTGACGACACCTAATGCTGGTGAGGATATGGAAAAACTGAGTCATCCATATGTTGCTGGTGTGAATGCAAAATGGCACAGCCACTCTAGAAAACAGTTTGGCATTTTCTTACAAAACTAAACATGCAATTACCATATGGCCTAGCAATCACATTCTCGGGCATTTATCCCAGAGAAATGAAAACTTATGTTCACACAAAACCTGCACATGAATATTCATAGACACGTTATTTGTAATAGTCCTAAACTGAGATCAGCCCAGATGTCCTTCAGCTACGAATATCTAAACAAACTGTGGTGCATCCATACCGTGGACTACTACTCAGCACTAAAAGGAAGCAAATGCTGATACGTGCAGCTCGAATGCATCTTCAGGAGAACTGTGCTGAGTGAAGCCAGTCCCAAAGGTTTCACAGTGCATGGTTCCATTTATATCACATTTTAGAAATAGAGGATAGATTACTGATTGCCAGGGGCTATGGTAAGGGGAAGTAGGAGTGGGAGATGGGGAGGAAAGTGGGCATGAATGTGAAAGAGCAACTAAGAGACCCTGCGGTGTCAGCGCTGCTCTGTGTCTTGTCTGTGGTGGTGAACACAGGAACCTACACAGGTGATAAAATTGTATAGAGCTTAACCCACATACGTCAGTGCATACAAGTAAAACTGGAGAAATCTGAATAAGATGGAATGCATCAGTGACAATGTCCTCTTTGTGATACTATACATAGTTTTCCAAGATGTGACCATTTACGGAAACTGGGCAAAGTGTATGAGGAATCTCTTGGTACTGTTTCTTACAACCACATGTAAATGAATCTATGGTTATTTCAGTAAAAGATCTGATTAACAAAAAGTTAGTTTAGATAAAAATAATGAATATTAGAACAGTGAGGTGATGGTATGTGTAATATATATGCATTGTATGTATTATATGTATATATGGCAGAAATTGCAAATGGGGATGGATGTATTTGACTGAAGTTTTATAAACACACTGGGCCAAATGATTAACCATCTCCAGCACACCTAAGGTACAAAAGAAAATTAGGGTAACTGTATTTTAAAAAAACTCCCATTTAGGAAAGAGGAAAGGGAAGCCTGCTGCATGCTCTGCCCAGATTGTCTGTCTCCTGAGACAGGAATAGTCGGTAAGTGATAGGGCCTGGGAACCTAGTGGGCACCAGCTTGTTGACATGTTTCTATGGCAGGGGAATCACTTCTTGGTCAGCAATCTGGCTGCTCCAGATTCTGCCTGCTGATATAATTTTTCTGGGGAGTTAGCCAAACCTCTAAACCCCAGACCTTATTCAGAGCTTGACCTTCTTTTACTCTAATCCCAAAGTACTTTGCTCTCCTGTATTTCCCAGAAAACTGTATTTGATTTTGCACTGGGGGTTGTAGTAGGACAGTATGTAGGGGTGTGTGTGTGTGAGTAGATGTGGATGTAGATGTGCGTGTATGTATGTGGGTGTGTGAGTGTATGTGTAGATGTATGTGTATATGAGTGTGTGGTGTGTGTAGATGTGTATGTGTGTAGATATGTGTGTATGTGTGTGAGAGTATGTAGATGTGTATGTGTGTGTAGATATGTGTATATGTAGATGTATGTGTGAGTGTGTATGTAGGGGTGTGTGCATAGATGTGTGTGTGTGTAGATGTGTGTGTGTGTTTTGGTGGAACTGATCTCATCCAACACACTTTGGTTGTGTAAGCTTGTCGATCCTTGGAAGGAGCTCTTCCTGGCATATTTTGAGAATGTGCTGGATGGAAGTGGAATTAGCCCTCCAGCCTAGACTCAGCCCACTTAAGGCATTTGAGTGCAGAATTACTTGGCAGATATGCCTGTTCAGTTTGTTTCATCTTCTTGCATGTTCCAGAAGACAGTATAAAGGTCCACCGCACTCCCAGAGTGGAAGGCATTCAGAGGCATCTGGTCAAGCAGATTCAGGATTTTCAGGTTGGATTTTTTTAGGTTCCTGATCTTGGTGAGAGTTTTTCCTATCTCAAGCAACCCTAAACAAAATCTCCGTCTGCTCAAATTATTGTGAAACTGAAGGAATGTAGGTCTCTCTGAATTCAATGCCTCTCTCAACAGAGGCATGAAAGCAAAGTGGAATGTGAGAAGACTGTCCTGGACTTGCACAGAGTAGGTGCTCAGGGGTGTCACCCTCTTTCCTTTCTGCTGCTCTTCTCCCTCCCCATGGGAGAGGAGTTTCCAGGGGCAGAGAATGTGCAGTTCCTGATGGGGCAGGCCATTCTGTTCTCCCCACCATCTGCTGATGCTGGAGTTGGGCTTGCAAAGTTGGGGACATTTAAGGGACAGACAGAGTTGCAAGAAAATAAGAACCTCAACTGGATTGAATCCATAGGACCTGGGGTACCAGCTGATTTGCCTGGTCAAGATGGCAGGAGAACCTAGCCTACGTGCTGTGCTGGGGCTAGCAGCGAGTTTCTGAACAAGTAGCACATGACATGGGGCTAGTTCAAGGTCTCTGCTCTTCTAGGAGGGCAGGTTGGCCTAGGGCCTGGATAGAAAAGAAAACTTCATCTCAGAAAGTCCAGGGAGCCCAACAGGAGACTGTAAGGCCTTTTCCTGGGTTTTGCAGCAAAAACAGGCAGTTGAGTCTTGCAAAGAAAAAAAAGAGAAATAGGTTGTAACCTTGCCTCAGTGGTTTTAAAAGTTTCATGAACTTAAGAATCCACAGGACACTTGTTAAAAATTCCAGTTCTAGGAACCAGGTCCAGAGATTCTGATTCAATAAGAAGAGGGAGGTGAAGATATGTGCATTTTAAAAAGTGATCCTTTTACAAGTTGTCCAAGGGTCATTCTTGGAAAAGCATTGCTTTCGGCAGTAGGAGTTTACGGTAGAGAAGAATGAGGAAGTCCCAGAATCTATCCTGGCATCTGTCCAGGTCTCTAACTGCAGGCTGCACTGCCTGGGCTTCTCTCTTGCCCTGCAGGCCTCCTGGAGAATGGAAATAATGACTCATCATCATTCAGGATTCAAAAGTGGCACCCATTATGCTAAGCAAATTAACCCAAGAAGAGAAAACCAAATACTGCATGTTCTCACTCATAAGGGAGAGAGAAACACTGGGCACTCATGGACATAAAGATGGGAACAGACACTGAGGGCTTCAGAGGCGGGAAGGAGTTGGGGATGGGTTGCAAAACTTCCTCTTGTACTCAGTACGTGGGTGACAGAATCAATTGTATCCCAAACCTCAGTGTCACTCCGCATACCCATGTAACAAACCTGCACATGTACCCCCTGAATCTAAAATGAATGTTGAAATTATTGGCCAGGCGGGGTGGTCACACCTGTAATCCCAACACTTTGGGAGGCTGAGATGGTCAGATCACCTGAGGTTGGGAGTTTGAGACCAGCCTGGCCAACATGGTGAAACCCTGTCTCTACTAAAAATACAAAAATTAGCTGAGTGTGGTTGTGCGTGCCTGTAATCCCAGATACTTGGGAGGCTGAGGCATGAGAATTGCTTGAACCCGGGAGGCAGAGGTTGTAGTGAGCTGACATTATACCAGTGCATTCCAACCTGGGTGACAGAGTGAGACTGTCTCAAAAAACAACAATAAAAAAGTTGAAAGTATTAAAAAAACACACAACAGTGACGTCACTGGCCCTTCATCTTTCATCTCTTCCAAAGCATTTCCAGGGGCTCTCTGTCCTGACCCCTTCACACCCCACATTCATAATCACCAGGAGAAGAAATGTGACTGGGTTCAAATTAATATGAGTCTCCCCTGTTGGCCAGCACCCTGTACCCAGCCACCTTCTGGATGGTTCGACTCCCTTATATTCAGCCTGTGCTTGGTTGCCTTTGGCTTGGGTAAGGGGTTAAGGTCATCTGGCTTTGGGACCTTCATGAGAGGAGCTGTGGTATTTCAGGAACCATCTGCTTTAGGGCCATATGGCCAGCATCCTCCGTGAAGGAGGGAAGGTGAGAGGAAGAAGAGCATATCCTATCCCACCCTGGCTCTTAAGCCAAAATCAGTCTCTCACATGTCCTCTGACAGGCACGGGCAGCCTTGACCTATAGCTGCTATAATAAGTCATTTCTTGGGAGAAATTACTCCAGCCCCATCAATTCCATATAGCAGGTTCTAGTTCTACATTTCTTCTGCTTGATCTTGTTTCCCTGATTTTGAATTCTTGGCTCTACACAAATCCCCTTTGACTCTTGCCAATTTGAAACTCTTTCAGGCTTCCCTGGTCATTTTTGCACATTGTCCTTCAATTCATGGCTTCTAATGGAATTGTTTTTCAAGCTCAGGGGTCTCCTTTTGGCGTTTCCTTGGAATTCCGCCTCTCACTGGTGTATTTAGGGCCACGAATGAATCAGAAGGATGAGGGAGAGATCAGGAAGTGCTGATGGGAGAGGACCCCTCAGACCTAGTTATTTTATCTTACAAGTGGTAGCAGTGGGAAGTTATCCAACAATAGTGACGACAGGGGCTGGGTTGGGAAGTGGGGGAACCTTCTTCTCAGAGGTGGTGGGTAATGACCTTGAGATGGCTCTGCTGTTACTGGTCGCCTCTGCCTAAGATTCCTCCTAGTCTCCCGTAAATACAACCCAGGAGATGCTCAAGGGCTGTTCCCGTGCTCTCTCACCTCTTCTGAGGGATGGATTCATGGTCTCTAAGATGTTATGGAAGCACTCTGGTGCCTCTCACAGAAACACTGGGAGGGATGGGTGGGTCTCCTGTCAGGGAGTCAAGAATTCCTTTCTGGAGTAGAGGTTGTACACCAAGAAAAAGGGCACCTGGTGTTAGAAGTGAAAACAGGGTAGGGTAGGAGGAAGGAAATAGTCCTCCTATCAGCTCTCAGTCGTTCGATTAGCAAATACGTTTTGGTGGTTCTTTTGTGGCAGCAAAGTGCTGTGAGAATAGAAAAGAGAAAGTCTTTTTCTTCGAGCTATTAATGTTTACTTCTATTTGGGCAGCCAAGAAAGTGGGGGGAAAAATATCTGATGAGCAATATAAGACTGTATTTAATAAAGTTCCAGTTGGTCTGATGCAGTTCAGAACGGACAGAGGAGTTCAGGAAAGGGAGGGGTCAGAATCATCTGGAGTGACTAGGAAAGGCATGGGATGACATGTAGCCCAGGTGGGGCATGTGCCACAGGCAGTTACGGATGTGTTGGAGGAGGAAATTCTAGGAAGTGGGAAGAACAGGGACAAAGGCCTGGAGGTGGGAGTGAGTTTGGCACGTGCTGGCAGGGAGGGGCTGTTAAGAATATCTACCCCGCGCTTGTCCTGGGGAATAGTGGGAAAGACAGCGGGATGGTGTGGGTCTCAAAAGCATACAGAGTGGGTGGGCTTGATGTGCTTGGCCATGATGGCTCCTGCCTCGACTTCCCATTGCCAGGCAGCCAGGGCACTGTTTTCATCTGAGTCTGTTGTGGCCCCAAGCTCCTCCTTAATGCAATGCCTCAGGTAGTCACTACCAGTTAAAGAGATCAAACCTATTGGCCATCTTCCAAAGAGGCTGTGGGAGCCATTCTGGAGTCTTGAGTAAGCGCGTGACTCATGCAATTTCCTGTGCAATCTAGAGCTGGAAACAGGGTGGGCCTGTACTTCCACAGTGTACACCCACCAAGTTAGAAACACCACCAGCCGTCTCTTCAGTTGTTTTACATTTTTGGATAAAGTTGTGGTTTTTAGCAGATTAAAAATATATTTGGAAATAAATACTTTTTACTGAGAATAATAAATTGCTTTCATCTTTTACATGTGACTCTAAAATTCATTCCAATCTTGATAGTGAGCCACAAATGAGTAGGGGAGTTTCTTAGAAATTATACAAACCAAATAACAGAATTTGAAATGCTGGACCATAAAAATCCACTTTATTCCAAATACTAAAAGCACTAAAGCCAGTGACCATCAAAAGGCCTAAAAAAAATCATGGCAAGTGTTAAGTGCACACAGAGTTTTCCTTATGTGAGATAACGAGGAAGAATAGAGTCTGTGCTGTTAAAATGGGTGTTCTCTGAGATGTGCCTGTCCGTGTTCCGTGACTGATGTCATGTAGGTGGCCCTGCCCATTCACCCACTGCTGTCACAGGATGAGGGGAGGAGCCGAAGACCGAGCTGCCTGGAGAGCCCAGCAAAGGCATTTGGAATCTCTCTTTCTTTCTTAAGTGAAAAGATTCTTAAAGAAGAATACGTAAAACATGCATATCGTAAGGAATACTGTGGTAATAGAATGAACAGCCATGTAACTGTGCCACAGAGCCTCCTTCCCCAATCGTATCCCCTTCTCTCCACCCAGAAATAACCACTCTTCTGACTTTGGTGGTAATCACTTGTTTTTGTTGTGCTTTACACCTACGTTTGCATTTTCCAAGTAGTAGATTCGCCTGTTTTTGAACGTTGTAAACGGAATGAGTCTGTATGTGTCCTTTCACTCAGCATGCTTGTTAGAGTCACCAGACGGGGGTTGGCTGTGGTTTCTACATATTCATTGCTGTCTACTGTTTTATGAGTGGAACACAGTTTTATCTCCTCATTCTATCGATGGATATTTGAGTTATTTCTGGTGTGGTATTGTTATGAACACTGCTACCTAAACGTTGTTGCACAATATATTGCTATGTGTAAGCATTTCTCTGGACTAGGGTAGGTAAGAATTGAATTGCTAAGTTACAGGGTGTGCACACCCTCAGTCTTACTAGGTAATGCCAGCATCTTTCAAGGTGGCATGGAATATGCCAATCACGTGTGAGACTTCCTGCAGCTCTGCATCCTTGCCACACTTCAGAATTGTGATCCTTCAGCGCATATAGTGACATCTGACGGTAATTTCAATGTGCATTTCCCTAATTACCTATAAAGTTGTCATCTTTTTATATATTTATTGGCCATTTAAGTTTCCCCTTCTGTGAAGTGCCTGTTCAAATCTTTGCCATTTTTTCTATTGGGTTGTTTACTGTAATCTTGTTTATTTTTAGGATTTTAAAAAATATATACTTGATGCTATTTTTTGGTCATCTCTATGTGTTGAAACGATCATCTTCAAATTTAGATCTGATCTTTTCATTTTCTTTATGTTGTCTTTTGCTTTTTAAAAAAGTATTATTGTTGTTATTATTATTATTTTGGAGATAGGGTCTTACTCTGTTGCCCAGCTGGAATGCATAGCTCACTGCAGCCTTGAACTCCTGGGCTCCTTCTGCCTCAGCCTCCTGAGTAGCTAGGACTATAGGTGTGTACCACCATACCCAGCTACTTTTTTTAAAAAAGTGTATGTGTTTGTAGAGATAGGGTTGTTGCTATGTTGCCAAGGCTGGCCTCAAACTTCTGGCCTCAAGGGATCCTCCCACCTCGACCTCCTAAAGCTCTGGGATTGTAGGCATGAACCACTGCACCCAGTTCTTTTTTTCATTTTTAAAGAGACAGGGTCTTGCTATGTTCCTCAAGTTGGAGTGCGGTAGCTATTCCCAGGTGTAATTCCACCACTGATCAGCACTGGAGTTTTGACCTTCTGTATTCCCTACTTGGGCCAGTTCACCCCTCCTTTGGCAACCTGAGTGTCCATTACTCCTGGGAGGTCACTATATTGCCATGAAATTTAGTGCAGACACACAACTGACATAGTGCACCACAGCCCAGAACTCTGGGGCTCAAGTGATTCTCCTGCCTCAGCCTCCCAAGTAGCTAGGACTGCAGGTACATGCCACCACACCTGGCTGTGTTGTCTTTTCATCATCAGAAGTCCTTAATTTTTATGTAACATGATTTATCAATTTTTTTCTTTATGGTTTATTTGGGAGAAAGAGCCCCCCCAAAATCAGATTTCTAATTTTAAGAAATCTTACTTTAAAAATCTTTCCATACTTCCAAGATCAGAAATGTATTCTCCTAATATTAACTTACTCCCCTAATATTAACTGTCTTTCATAAGCTTTTAAGTTTTGATTTTCCTATCTGTGTTGAAATCACTTGAAATGGATTTTTATATGTATGCTGCTTAATTTTTCCCATGTAGACACCCAGCTGTCTCAGCATTATTGGTTGTAAAGTCCACTTTTTTCCTACTGACCTGCAGTGTTATCTCAGTCATACGTCACATATCATGTGCACAGTGTGTTTCTCGGGCTGTCTCCTCTGTTCCACCCGCTGGCTTAGCCAACCTTAAACCAATAGTGCACTAACTTCATTATTATACCTTTGTCATCAGTCTTGATAAGCAGTCTGGACTTACACTGTGGGATCTTTAATCAATACTTGTGGGCCCCAGAAAAGATTTTATGAGCACATTGAAGTGTGGGTGTGGACGTGTTATGATCTGGTGGAGACTGGGCTTATGTTGTACTTTGGGTTATGATGTTATCTATTTCGTTGCTCAAATGGTTCCAGCTTTGGCCTCTGGGGTCTCTTTCTGTTGGCTTCTATGTCCCTTTGACCTTTGCCTATCATTTTGGTTTTTGAGCAGTTTCTTACTTTCTGACACAACAAGCTGTTTCAGACTTACCTTGTATATTTTTGGCTCCAACCCTATAGTCAGCCTGACTCCTTTTCCCAAATTAGGACTCCACAGGAATCACAGTCCCTTCTTCAAGGAGCTCAGCCTAGCAGTAGACAGCCTCTTTGTAGGCAGGGCCAGGCTTCCCTGCAGCAGAAGGGAACTTGAAATCAGGGTAATGAGCCTCAGCAGGGACGGGCCACCACGCTGCCCTGAGAAAATCGTGTGTGGACACAGGGCTGTGGCATGGCCCTGCTTTTACCCTCTAGCTGTACTGTAGGGCCACGTGGAGCCTGCAGTGGCTTGAGCTGGGGCTGCCGTGAGCTCTTTCCACTCCCCAAGGCATTGAGTAAGTAACGTCACTTTCTATTTGCACAGCAAAATCAGGAACACGGTTTTCTAGAACACAGGGTGCCTCTCCTCCCTGCAGCGCAGCAGATGGTCTATCCTGGGTGGTGGACCCTTGTTTGTGTTAGAGACGGAACACTCTGCAGGGTTCCAAGTGGTCAGTTGTGGCCCACAAGCCACTGGCAAGTGGAGGCAGAGTTGTGGAGCCCTCGGGAGCCACGGAAGGTCTGCTGCCCGCCACGAAATGCCTGCCCGGCTGCTACTGGCCCCCTGTGGGTGGCAGTGTTAGTGATGTACAGAATCCTGGGACTAGTGCCAGTAACTCTACGGATATGCTGAGTGATCTGGGCATGCACTGCTGTGGTGGTCTTTGTGGTCAGCAGGTGACATGCGGTGAGAAGAAGGGAAGAGCTGGCCCAAAGGGATTCAGCCCAGGGTGAAGTCCATGGAAAGGCCAGGGCCAAGATGCAGCCAGCATCCCAGGCATGGTGGCCTCACGTTGCCCATGCCAGAGGCCAATCTTCGATTGCTCCAAACCCTCTGCTGGAGGGTTCAAAACAAAATGAGCAGGTCTTCCCGTCGGGGCCCAGATGAGCTTCTGAGAAAAAGCATGAAAAAACAACCTCCTGAACGTCCCCAAATGACTGATGCAAAGCACACCCTGCACACTTTACAGCATGAAGATCTTCAGGGGCAAGCTATGGACTATCTGAATGACAGCATGAACCATCAGCAACCTACAGAGCTGCCTGGCCAAGAAATTGCCACACGGAAGCAATGCTTGCAGGCAGAGAAGGAGAAGAAGGAAAGGCCAGAGCAGGCAAAGGCAGGAGTGGAACAGGCTGCGAATATTGGAGTGAAGCACAGACCTTCCTGGCCCACACTCCTCCAAGCATCTGCTCAAGGGCAGTAGGGACCACGTGGAGGACAGGAACTTGGCAATGATGGGGAACAGGGAAGCAGGACATGGGAGTCCCCCAGCATTCCTGCCAGAAGTCCCTCTGAAGATTGGATGATGTTGGTGACTTAGGTGTGTCTTTCAAATATCCTGAGGAGGAGATTGGAGAAGCAGACATACAATCCTGGGAAGAAATCCAAAGGTGTAAAGAACTCACAGCAGAAGTCCAAAGGCTGCCAGTGGGCAGGCCTCTGCAGGGCACAAGGGCACAGCTGGAAAGGGAGCTCCCAAAGCCGTAGCCAGAGTTTCCTGCTGCTTGCACTGCACTGAGAACCCATGATGGAGTCTCATGGGAGTCCACAGAGGAGAACGCCTACTGCCTGGACCTCGACCAGAGACTTCGAAAGGTGTACGAAAATGTGAACCACACGTGTCAGACTTGTGACCACTACAAAATGATGGCCCAAGACCTGGCCCAGGAATCGAAAAAAGACACTTCTAGTTTTCATAGGGAGATCTTCCGTGAGAAAATGACCCAGGAAGGCCGGGTGGCTGCTGTGTCCACTGAGACAGTGCTCTAGGCACTCTGGGAAGGAAATGACCACAGAAGGCAGAGGCCGGCTGATTTCAAGACCAAGTTCCAGCCTTTTCGGGGTGCTGCTTTGGCTCCTGGACTTCCGCCTGCAGCCCACAGGGGCCCAGAAGTGCCAGGGGGACCATGGGCCATCAGGGTCCCCAGAAGGGAGGTGGGTCACAATGTGAGGGCTTGGGTCCAGAGCACCTGCTGGTTTGATTCTGTTTTCCCTGTAACCACATCCTGAATGCCCAGAGCCTCGGCAGAACATCAGCAAGTGCTGCTCCCTTTAAGGCACTTCTGATTGTTGTCTTGCTAGTTTAGTTTATTAGTTGATGCTGAAGTTACTTGTACTGATGGATGTTTGATAGATGGCATTAGGATTGTAAGGTACTATTTTTCAAATAAAGATCGTTTAACATAATTCTTACAAATTCATGATTTCCACATCTCTGGGCCCTCCATAAGTACATGGGATCAGTATTACATTTTCATTTAGAGAAAGGGCCCCTCTTACCTCGACATCATTGTGTTTGATATGGATAGGAAGGTTTAAAACAAAGACCATTTCTATCTATGAGCTCTTTTTAGAAAACAGTACAGTGAATTGGCTGGAATAAACATTGATGCCAAAAGAGTCATAAAGTTCTTTGTCTCTGACCCAAAATACTTGGGTCTTTTGTCGGCATCCATTGACTATATCAGATAATTCTGACTTATAGATAGGGTAAAGTCAATCTCTTCATGCTTTTTATGAGACAGATGGGATACTGATAGAGATAGGACCTTCTGGAATAGAGCCAATTAATGTGATTTAAGGGAAGTCCTTGAGATTCAGCGGTAGATACTTTGAACAAATTATAGAGTCTTTTGTCCAACAAATAGTTCTCCACTATGCAGCCTTTTTTTTCTTTCTTTCTTTCTTTTTTGAGATGTAGTTTCGCTCTTGTTGCCCAAGCTGGAGTGCAATAGCGCAATCTCGGCTCACTGCAACCTCTGCCTCCCAAGTTCAAGCCATTCTCCTGCCTTAGCCTCCCGAGTGGCTGGGACTACAGGCACACGCCACCATGCCCAGCTAATGTTTGTATTTTTAGTAGAGACGAAGTTTCGCCATGTTGGCCAGGTTGGTCTCAAACTCGTGACCTCAGGTGATCTGCCCACCTCGGCCTACCAAAGTGCTGGGATTACAGGTGTGAGCCACCTCTCCCAGCCTACTATGTGGACTTTTAATAAGAGGGACAAACCTGAACAGCACGTGGTAGGATCAAAAACACCTTTCTTGTAGGCATGTTTATCCCCTCACTAATTTCAGCTGTCAGTCCCATTGTGACAATTAGCAATAAAGTCTTCTGGGGTTGAAGGGGAAGATTCTTCTACCAACTTCAGACATTATTTACAGATACATAAAGAAGTCATAAATAAATATTCAAAGTTCAAAAAGAACATAAGTTCTTACTGATGCCTCTAACTCTAATCCAGAACCACAGGCCCTATTCTAACCTTCTTTGGAGGTGGGGGAAGGATGTTAAAAGTCATCAGCTACTGAATGATTAAACAGAGGGGTAACCTTCTGTTCCTGGGGATGTTCTTAGAAGACGGAGTAATCTCTTTTGCTTTCACTTCACATACTGCCCAGAAGTTTCAGCATTTCATAATGTAACTTCCATTAATATTAAGAACTATCTCAGTGATTACTTTCAAATGGCACAATTTTTACTTATAGTTGATCTGTTTCCTGTTTACTTAGGAAGTGGGTTGTAAACAAGTTAATTAGCATTACTGCCAACCCTGATTGAGTGCCTACTGTGTGCATGTGCGTAGTTTATGTCAATCCTCCAGTCCCATGAAGTTACTATCTTTTTCCTATCTTATCAATAAGGAAACTGAGACACAGGTTGGTCAAAGAGTTGAACCTAGGTCCTATAGCTAAGATGGTGTAGGGCCCAGCTTCAGACCTAAGTGGTCTGTCCCGGAGTCCGTGACTGTCAAGGTATCTTGCATTTGCTAAGAAGTACAAACAGGACCCATGACGGAGAGTAATTTCCAAACTGCCCCTGGAGAAAACGGCAGCTCGTGTGATCCTGCCCAGAGGATTTAGAGCCAAGAACTCTTTCCAGTGGTTCTTTCTCTGGCCTCTTCAGGACTAGCCTGAATTTCTGTCAGGAGAAGGGGATTAAGAGGCAAAGGAATGGCCAGCTCCCCTAGAGAAACTGTTTTCTGCCCAGTCCCTGTTGGATTCCAAATTCTGATCTTTTCCATGAGAAACAACCCATTTAAATCTGTGGCGAGAACCTAAAACTGCTCGTTTGAACTTGACACTGGGACTTTAGCCCCAGGTGAATAGCAGTTAAGGACGTATGTTATTAAGTAGGTGAGGCCCATTGGGAACAGAAATTCTTCCCAGTACACGGTTGTCAAGTGCTATAGCTGTAAGTGATCCTTGGAATGTGTTATTATCTCATTAGATATTTCCTGTGAAGGGAGTGGTTATTCTTTGTTTTTCCAAAGAAGTTTATTTTCGTTTTTTTTTTCATCTCACAGGTGAAAATCCAAGTGTCTGTTAAGAACTAGCATTTTAAACAGAGATTTTGCTGCTTTAATTATTGTTAAAATGGTTGCCTCATCTGTGTGTTACATAGACATCTTGGGTATTTAGAGAAAATATGAGCTAAGGGTAGCATAACAAACTCTGATTATTCATTTCAGTGGGTGCTTGCAGGAACGGGGCCGGCTGTGAGAATGCGTCAGAGAACACACAGCCTTTGCAGCCCCCTGCAGCCCTCCTCTGCTTGATTTTGATGAAATGTTGTGAATGATTTTCCTTGCTTTTGGCTGCAATACCTTAAACATGTGGGATGGTTTTCACAGAAAATAATTCCACCAGGCAGTTAACAACCGACTCCTGCTCACCGCTGCTGTGCTGCTCATGGCCGCTTTGTTGGGCTTTTATGATTGACCTTGGGAGGGAGCTGTGGCCAGGGAAGAGAGTAAAAATACAGGGCAAAAAAAATTAATGAGATGTTAAATATTACATTGCAGGAGTTTGACAGCATGTAATATGCTTAGTTTTTTCTGTTACACTATTTTAGAAATATAATACGCATGCTAGAACACATATGAACTATGAACCACCAAATAATGTGTTTTAGGAGGTGCTCATGAGTCCACTCATCTTTTTCTTTTTCTTTTTTTACTGTAAAATGGTGCCTGAGCAGTATATATTTTACTGTGTCCTAGGTATAGTCATCTTGATACAGATTTCCAAACTGTTGGTTTCATAGTATCAGATTACGAATTGGATAGCATGAAAAAATATCAGACTCCACTTTTTATAGTCCCCCTGCAAGAATTATTCTCCAGCAGGCCTGAGAGCTGTTGGGAAGCTTGCTACAATGTAGATTTCTGGGGCTTGCTCAGTAGACATTCCGGTTCTGTAGGTCTGGGGAGATTTAGTGTGTGAGGAATGGAGTGGAACACACAGGGAGAGTCAGTGTGTGAGGAACGGGGTGAGACACAGGGAGAATCAGTGTGTGAGGAACGGCGTGAAACACACAGGGAGAGTCAGTGTGTGAGGAACGGAGTGAGACACAAGGAGAGTCAGTGTGTGAGGAACAGGGTGAGACAGGGAGAGTCAGTGTGTGAGGAACACGGTGGAACACACAGGGAGAGTCAGTGTGTGAGGAACGGGGTGAGACACAGGGAGAGTCAGTGTGTGAGGAACGGGGTGAGACACAAGGAGAGTCAGTGTGTGAGGAACAGGGTGAGACACAGGGAGAGTCAGTGTGTGAGGAATGGGATGGAACAGGAAGAGTCAATGTGTGAGGAACAGGGTGGAACACACAGGGAGAGTCAGTGTGTGAGGAACGGCGTGAAACACACAGGGAGAGTCAGTGTGTGAAGAACGGGGTGGAACATACAGGGAGAGTCAGTGTGTGAGGAATGGGGTGAGACACAGGGAGAATCAGTGTGTGAGGAACGGCGTGAAACACACAGGGAGAGTCAGTGTGTGAGGAACGGGGTGAGACACAGGGAGAGTCAGTGTGTGAGGAATGGGATGGAACAGGAAGAGTCAATGTGTGAGGAACAGGGTGGAATACACAGGGAGAGTCAGTGTGTGAGGAACAGGGTGGAACACACAGGGAGAGTCAGTGTTAGGAACAGATTGGAACACACAGGGAGAGTCAGTGTGTGAGGAACAGGGTGAGACACAGGGACAGTCAGTGTGTGACGGATGGGGTGGAACACACAGGGAGAGTCAGCGTTTGAGGAACAAAGTGAAATAGGGAGATTTAGTATATGATAAAGATATTTGAAATCTTTGCAATAAAGAGGTAATTCAGTAAATGGTGGAATAAATTAGCGAAGGAAAAATAAGAGAAGATAAATTCAAAATGGAACAAGGATTTAAATTTAAAACAATAAAATTGTGAGACAGAAGACATTAATTTTTTAAATAATCTTCAAAATGGAATGAATTATTTAATCATGATACAAACTCAGAAGCCATGGCTGAAAATGATGACTAAGCCTGACCATATGAAAACTTCTGTGTGGCATAAATGCCATAAACAGGAATCAAATATAAATAGCAGGTTGAAAAAAAATGCGGAAAATGTATTACAAGGGGCTAGGTTCCATAATAGACAAAGAACAATTACAAATAAATAAGGGGGAAAACCCCTCAAATAATCTAAAACCAGCCTGGGCAGAGAACATATACAAGAATGTTATGGAAGAAGAAACACCCATGGGTTCTAAAAAGTGATTCACCATCATTGAATAAAAGTTTCTCAGAATCAATGTTGATTTTTTTCATTGAGAAAGGACTTCAAAGTACGATAGAGTTTTACTCTTGGGGTGACTTATGAGCATTAGCGTACTTGTCAAGTTGGCTGATCTGGCCTGTGCTCCCCACATCCTTCTATGGAAGGTTGACAACTGGACCAGAAGTCCTCCTGGGCATAAAATGAAGGGGTTAAGTTGGATAACACAATGAAGAGCCTTTACTTGTTTCTTCTACTTGCATCATTTCCTCAGTCTTTTTGGGATTCTGTAAGAAAATAGCGCCATGCTCTCATCTTCGCTGAGACAGCTTTGCAAAGATTCTTTTAAGAAACACTGATATAGCACTTCCTGTGTGCCCGGTATCATTCTGAGCAGTTTGTAACATCAGCCACCTTTTCCCTTACGTAAACACTGAACATTGCTGTAAAATGTCTGCCCGGCCTGGTGGAATGCATGGGCAACATAGACCTGAGGGACGTGAACACTGATGGGTATTCACTGGTGGAGACAATAGCTTTATTTCTGTGAGCAGCACACTTGAACTGCCTGCATGGATTTACCTTCTCATGTCAGGTGCTCATCTGGGCCACCTGTGAATGACTCTGAGCCAAAACCCATGGCAAGGACACTACACTCAGGCAGATGGCAGGGGAGGTGGAGCTCATCTCTCCAAGGGAACGTTCCCAGTAAACCTCCACGGGGAAAAGCATTCTTCTACCCTTAGCCTATGGATTTCATTCCCTTCCCTCACAGGCAGGGCTTCAGGATTCTTTCTGGTGTACCTGTCTTCCATTCCCCCAGCCATCAGTGGAGGAAGACCACGGAGAATTTAACCAGCCCTGAAATTAGATCAAGGCAGCTGCCATGTTGCCGGGTTACTCCCACAAACAACAAAACAAGGACCCCTATTGGGTAGCACAGGCCTGTTGGAAATGTGGAGCCCACAAGAATGTTGTTTCCTGATCCCCCTCCCCTGCAGAGAAGCCTCTGAGTGCCAAGGAGCAGCTCAGGGCTCTGCCTGTGTCCAAGAGACATGACAGGCCGACAGGCCGTTGTCTGGACCTCGCTGGAATGCAGGCAGATTAACATCAGAGACTAGGAGGAGACTCCCCTCCCAGCCCACTTGGAAGGCTGAGTGAGCTTCTAGTCCCGGGTCTTTTCCAGTCGACTGTCTCAGCACTCACCACACTTCCCATTAAGTCCACAGGTCCCGCCACTACCCACTCCTCCTTTCTGCTGAAGGCGACTTGGGGTGATTTTTGTCGTCTAGTCATTCAGCAGATGCTTACTGATTGCTTCCCAAGTGCCAGGTACTGTGAGGACCCCTGGACATGAAAACAAAAGCCATGGTCCTGGTCATTAGACATGCACAGCCTGTTTGGGCAGAGACACAGCTTCACAAGGAGATGGTATGATGATAGGGGTATAACAGGAAGAGGGGAAGAGCATCTAGCCTGGAGGAGAGGGTGCTGGACTGAGCTCTCCAGGAGGCCACGTGGGATGTTGCCACGTGAACAGGGAGGAGCTGGTGCAAGACCCCAAAGTTCCACCACCAGCAGCCAGTTTAGAATGGCTGTGGCTTCAGGGGTGAACAGGGGAGGAGTAAGGCATGAAGCCTCGTCCTACTAAAGGGTTGGTTTGATTCTCCAGCAATCAGACTATGTTGGAGAATCCTTTTCATAGGAATACTTGGTAGATTCACAGTTTGAAGAGTACCCAGCATGGGCACATGGATTGCAGGAGGCTAGAGGACCAGGAAAGGCAACCGTGTGAGTCCTTGTGAGAAGTGAAGAGGGGGTGACTGCAGCAGAGGCAGCGGGTTGGCAGTGAGGCTGGAGGGAGGATAAGCAGGCTTTATCAGAGTAATAAGGGGTTCCAGAGGGGAAGCCCTGTGTGGGGACTTGGTGGTTTCTGGCTTAGGAAGCAGCATGTTTGCGAGAAGAATGGCAGATTCATGAGTGAGAGGTGGTTGGTTGGGTTTTGACAGGTTGTATTTGTGAAGTCCATTTGCAATGAGCAGCAGCTAGATAGCTCAAGGGGGAGATGCGTCCATACATGGAAGAGAAAGAGTGGAGTCTCTGGTCCCTGAGCCTGTAACCACACAGCATGCCCGGTGGGTCCCTAAGATGCTCTGTAGGACAGTGTCCACTGTGGGAGACAGTCACCCATCCCTCATCCTCACTCAGTGCTTTTATCCCCATCACCCGAGCCTGATTGGTCTCTTTTGTGGTCCCGAAGCCGTTCCTGTGGTCTCCAGCTTTCCTGCTTCTATGGCCCTCCCCATCCCCCAATGGCTCAGGAGGGATTCAAGCCAGGTTCTGAATTCCACCCTCCACCTGACCACTCAGCTTGCCTGGAGCTGGCTGCCCCTGCTGCTTTGGGGTGGGGGTGGGCTTCAGATAGTCAGGGAGGAAACCCTGAGTAATGCTGACGTTGACGGGCCACACAGACTATGACCAGCTCTGGGAACATCTGTGAAGGAGCAGCTAGGGAAAGGGCTGGCCGGGGGGTACCCGCATCCATGCTTCCTGCAGTCGCAGTAATTCTCAGTGATTTCTGCATGTAGGTTGGTCTCGAAAGTCTAAAAATAGTCTTTACAATCAAAACAAACTCTGCGTGTTTATACGTGGGCTTGGGTGAACTTGTTTCAGTTTACCTCTTTCAGTGCCTAGCACAATGCCCAGCATATAGTAGACACTATACACTTGTTGCAAAAAATGAATAAAAGTCATTGGATGCCGTACTCTCCCATAATCGTAATGACAAGAGGCCTGTGGTGGCAGCCTTCCTGCCTCATGGGTCTGTTCAGTGGTCCTCTCCTGAAGTGCAGCTGGAGGAGTTCTCAAATGTTCCTGATTTTACATGTTTGCAAGACATTCTAGGAAGTGAATTCTCACCTTCACAAAACTCTCCTCACAGATTGTAGGTACACCATTTGTTCTGACAGCAATTTATCTGACACTAACTGAATATCCTACTGTTCAGTTCAGTTCAGACACTAACTACCTGGAGTCAGTGTAGACCCTGCAAGTTAAGAGCCCAGTACTGCAAGACTGCCTCCCATTTCAGACTAGAGTTGCAGGTTTCCAGTATCCCCAACTTACTGCATTTCTGCCCAACAGACTACAAGTGTGGGGTCTCCTATGACCTCCCCTCAAATTCAGTAATTCACTAGAATGAACTCACAGAACCCAGGAAAGCACTGTACTTACTATTATTGTCAATGGAAGGAATTACAACAAATTTATTTTTAAGTTTTCTTTAGAGACAGGATCTTGCTCTGTTGCCCAGGCTAGAGTTCAGTGGTACAATCATAGCTCACTGAAGCCTCAGACTCCCTGGGCTCAAGTGATCTTCCTGCCTCAATAGCTCCCAAGTAGCCGAGTCCACAAGCACACATCATCACACCTGGTTAATTTTTCCTATTTTTCATAGAGACAGGCCTTGCTATGCTGCTGAGGCTGGTCTTGAACTCCTGGTGTTATATGTAAATTTTCAGTGCCACAAAAGTAGTACTACTCAAATATAAATTTCCTCAGCAAGGCAATTTACTTCTATAGATGGGTGCATCTCACATATGGAGCAATGGTGAGCGCATACCTGAACAAGGGAGGGAAAGGGTTCTTATTCCTGATACAGGTAGCCCCTACTGCTGTGTCATTCCCCTATTGGCTAGGGTTAGACTGCACAGTCTAAGCTAATTCCAATCGGCTATTTTAAAGAGAGCAGGGGTACAAGCTGGAGTGGTGGGGTGGATAGTTTAGTGGAAAAGACGGTTATGGAACAGGTCAGAGCAGGTAGCCAGGAGTGACTCAGGTCAAAGCAGGTGACCAGGGAACAGGTGTGAACTACTGATTAGAATTGCCTGGAAAATTGTTTACCGAAACTAGAGGCAAGGTGAAAAAAAGAACCAGGAAGTTAAACTTTAAAATGGAGAATTAAAGAATAAGAGAGCGGAACCTACTGACATACTGATTCTTTGAAGAGAAACTTGGAGTTCTGGAGCAATGCTCCTGCCTTGGCCTCCCAAAGTGCTGGGATTACAGGCATGGGGCACTGTGCCTGACCCAAATTTAGTTTAAAGATCTAAATTAGCTTTATTCATGATTGTAGAATTGGCAACACATCATTCTATAAAATAGAATAAGTGTTCCCATGAGCTGAGTAGAAGGGATTGGCTTTATAGACAGAGAAAGGCAGAAGAAAGCAGGAGCAAGGAACAGGAGCCTGCTCTTCGCTTCAAAGATACTTTTCTTGGGGGACAGGCAGAGGGAGGGACAGGGAGACAGAACAGTAGAAAAATGTCAGATTAGTTAACATTGTATGTAAGGATTAAAGCCGAGGGAACTTCATTCCATAGCTACTGACGATGTCAACTGGCCTGTTTGGAAAATTGGCTGTTATCTCTTGTGACTTCTCAGAATGTCATAACCACTTAGTTTGGGTTTGGTGAAGGGAACTTAAGCATGGGGGGCTGTTTTTATTTTTAGTCTGGTCTCTTGGAGCTCTAATGCAGGAGCTTAGTCCCAAAGAAAGGCCTCCTTCTAATATTAATTTGACATACAGTTCTGTTGTTATGGACACAACTCAGGAGTAACTAAATGGAAGAAACAGCAAGGGCAAGGGGTGGGGGTGGGATGAGGAGCTTCCAGCTTTTCCAGGGTACCAGTGTGCTCAGCAGCCTGGGCCCTCTCAAGTCCTGTGCTCAAGATTTCGTATTGAGGCTTCATTACTTAGTCATTATTGATTAAGTCTCCAGCCCCAGAGGCTGGGGTTGGGCTGAAAGGTTTGATCCTCTAACCATGTGGTGGATTCCTCCAGCAACAGGCTCATCCTGAAGAGGCCACAGGATGGTCTAGGGCCACACCCTATCAAACTCAGGCATGGTTGAAGGGGCTCTTCACTCTTGTCACGCAGGAAACGCCGAGGGTTTGGAGATAACTGTGCTAGGAGCCAGGGCAAAGACCGAATCTGTATTCTTCATTGTGCCACAGTCATAGGAACGTATTTTGGCAGACTCAAGAGTGGTTGGTCCTTCTAATCTCAGTTCACATTAGAGGGAATTTCACTGGCCCTCCAGCTTCTTCCTGTAAGCATCTGTTCTTTAGGAGGTTGGAGTAGGCTCTGCCCCCATCCACCCCAACTCCCGTGCATCTGACGGCTTGAAATATTTTGAGCCCCACATGTGTCTGTCAGATGGAAAGAACAGTCTCTGGGATGTGGTGTCAGTGGGTGCTTGTGCCATTGGGGCCTGGCAGGAGTGAAGTGGACAGAGTCACAGGGTTGGGTTAAGCCTTGCCTCACCTCTCATTAGGTGTGTCACTTCAGCAGGCTGATGATTTAATGAGGCTACAACGCAGACCTTGAGATGGGGAGATAAGAAAAGCACACCTTCAGACTCCTTCTACAGCTAGAGGTGGGTGGAAGGAGTCTGAGGGTGTGCTTTTCTTATCTCCCCATCTCGAGGTCTGTGTTGTAGACTGTGAAGGAATTAGCCTCTTAGCCATGGTCGTTCTCAGGATGGAGATGTTGGGCCATGGCACATGATAACTCTTCTCATGTAAGTCTGGTGAACCTATGCTGCACCTGCTTGTCCTGCAATTGGACTGATCAGAGAGACTGAGGAAGCGCTTCACCTGTGAATGTGATTTCCTCTCACCTGTGGGCCCCGAGGCATCCTTGCTTGCCAGGTGCTCCTCACCCCACCCCCAGTAGGGTAGAAGGTGACATCTCCTCCTGGACCCCATTGTGGGCAGACATGAGCCCCACCCTTTATCTGTGCTTTGATAAAGACTTCAGGAAGAGGCTGGTCACGGTGGCTCACGCCTGTAAGAGTAATCCCAGCACTTTGGGAGGCTGAGGCAGGCGGATTACTTGAGGCCAGAAGTTCAAAACCAGCCTGGGCAACATGGCAAAACCCCGTCTTTACCAAAAAATGCAAAAATTAGCCTGGCATGGTGGTGTGTGCCTGTAATCCCAGCTACTCAGGAAGCTTTGGCATGAGAATTGCTTGAACCTGGGAGGCAGAGGTTGCAGTGAGTCAAGATTGCACCACTGCACTCCAGCCCGGGCGACAGAACAAGACACTGTCTCAAAAAAAAAAAAGACTTCAGGAGGAAGTAAAAAACAGGATATCACGCCAAACTGCACAGAGAAAATCAGTTTTCTGGAATCTTTCAAATATAAAAGTCCTGCTGCCAGAAAAACTGAAGCGTAATCCCTGTGACAGGCCTAGGGCTTGTCTGTTACAATAGAGACTGAATGTCGGGGTATACTTTCCTCTGCAGTTTGGGAGCACAAGTTCCCACTGACTTGGCTCCAGGGACGTATTTCCTTTGACTGAGAGGCTGGGACCATTGCCTTTAATGTGATAGACCCTAGTTAGACGCTTTTCCAGCTAGGACCCTAGTTAGACGCTTTTCCACATGTTTACCTATGTAACAAACCTGCACATCCCCACATATGATGAGTCCCATAGGAATTTGAATGCCAAGGTAAAATTTCCTTGGTAACTTTAAACCTCTTGAAGCCATTTACAGGCTCTGAGGAGGATGGAGGAAGGGTCGGGGAGGTGGACGCTGTCTCATCACTCCCTGTCCCTGTTTTGATTTTGTATCCGCCGCCTTCTCTTTTCCAGTAACCATCCTTCTGGTTGGGGATTGTGTTACCTCTCACCTACAGCATTAGAGGAGCTTCCATATTCTTCTCCTCACCTCTGTCCATTCTGTGCACTATTTTTTCTTAGACTGTGGAGCTGACCCTGTCACTTCCTGTCCTTCAGTGGCCTCTGGATATAGTCAGACAAGGTGTGCCTCCCTCTCTCAGCTCCAACCACCCTGACATTCTCTCCATTTGGGTTCCATGCCATTCATTTGCAAATCCACCATAACACCTCCAGCAGTGCTGGGTGCGGAATCAACCTTTAATAATCTCCTGGAATGAGTGCACTCTCCTGTCTCTGGGCCTCTGTTCAGGCTGTCCCATTCCAGATTCTTACCTGCATTTGCTAGGTAACCATCTCTGGGCGTCTTCCCGGGGCCCATTGAACAGGACATATCACTTTCTGCCCCTCTGCTCCTGAAGCAGTTTATGTTGCAGTGTTGTGGATTAGAGTGCCCCTGGATGAGCGCTGGTCTGTGCTCTAAAGGACAGGTGCCAGAAGGCAGGACCTGTGTTTTCCCTGGCTCCTGGGGGAGGATCTGGCGTGCAGCAGCTGCTGGAGAATAGGAACTGCATCTATTTTATCTTTGGATCCACCACAGCATCTTCACATTGAAAAGAGGTCACTAGATTTTTTTTTAGGGTGGTATGGCAGTAGACCCCATCCAAGTACTAGCCAGGCCTGACCCTGCTTCGCTTTCAAGATCAGATGAAATCGGGTGCGTTCAGGGTGAGATTTTTTTTAGATTGTTCATTTAAACAGAATTAATGGCCTAAAACCTTTGCAAGAACATCCTCTTACAGGTTAAAGTCCAGGTACGCCATCCTGTGTTGTAGCCATAGTGGCTATAACCATGCTCGTTTCCAAACTGTCACAGCACATTGCATGTTTTCTCTCATTTGTGAAATATTATAAAAAGTTTCACAAAACGTGCACAAACACACTAACAGTGGTGTTGGTGTTTTTAAATATTGAGTCATGTAATGGGGAAAAAGTTGAAATCAACTGTAGCTCTGAAAGCCGAAATGTATACTGCCATATTCATAGTGCTTTTCCCTGCTGTTCTGGAATTCTTCTGTGGGAGCAGGAACACTGTTTTATATATGCATATCTTCTCTACATGGTTGCCAGAGACTGGGTTTAAAACTGTTCCCAGAACAGTTTTGATTTCCATTTAACTGGTTTGAGTCCATTACTTTAAAAAGTCTCACTCATACTAGGTGTCCATTTTTGCTGAGTGATTGGGTTATTATTCTACAAGAAGATAAAGGAGCTATGTGCCACACAAGCTGTTGATCTTTTGGGTGATTTGCATTTTACAAACGAGCATTCATTTCCTGTCTGTATTTGACCTCTTTTCCAGGGAGGTTCCCCTGAAGGATGCTAAGGAATATGCTGAATCAATAGGTGCCATCGTGGTTGAGACAAGTGCAAAAAATGCTATTAATATTGAAGAGCTCTTTCAAGGAATCAGTAAGTACCTGAAATTGGGTTTTCAGCCTAACTTGCATTTTTATGCTTCTGGGAGCCAAAGGATAACACTTTAGAGCTCTGAAGTAGAACTTTTCCTCTGTGTGAGTTTATCAGGTGCCATGGATACAAAATCTACAGCTATGCAGTTATTAATACCCACTTCTATTATCCTCTCGATTCTAGATTTCCATGATTCTGTACTCGAACCTGTTCACTCTGAGCTCTGTAAATTAAAATGAAGTCATCCTGTTGCAAAAGTAAAAATTATTTTAATTGAAAATTATGGATTCTGTAGCACTTTATGTTAGTATACTGAGGGGATAAGAGGTAAAATAGACAAGATGTAGAACTCAAAAAAGTCACCCATTAGATGGGATGACCCTAGGCAAACTGAATGAGGGAAACTTTCAGCAATTTTTTTGCCTGATGATCTCCTACAAAAAGTAATGTCTCCATCTTGTGCGACCTGAAATTGGGAACTGGGTGCAGGGTTGGTGTGTACAGGTACCCCTTGTGTCTGGTGAGCTAATTAGGGAGGATGAGAGCTTCCTTCCTGGTCCCCGTGCTGGGACCTGTTATGCTCACTGTATGCCAGCTCCCCTGGAATAATCTTATCAACCAGCGCTGGTTCCCAGCTAATAGCCCTGCCAGCACATCTATCTGCAGCTGTGAGGCTTCCAACAGATTTAACCTTCGTAAGTTCCCTAGTTGTGTCATTCTGTTCCGAATTCTGCCAGAGAAGTCCCTGCTGACAGCCGTCTGGGAAAACTGCTCTGAGTCACCCTCAGGAAAATTCGACCGGAGCATTATCAGGGACATTGGGGGAAGTACAGGTATTTGATGAAATGCTGGCCCTGAAGTTCCTGGAATACCCACCTTAGGAGGAGTTGAACCTCAAAACAGCAATTTTCCTCAAGTATCTTAGCTCCAGACAACTCCAGAAGGGAAACTGATGGTTTGATCTCCCTCCTGCCTGAGGTCATTTTGGCAGAGCTCTCAAAGTCAACGAAGCTGTGGCTTCCCAGAACAGGTTTGATTTCCATTTAACTGGTGTGAGTCCATTACTTTAGACTCCAAGAACCCACAGGAGGGAATCTTTTGTTTATGTTGGCTTGATGGAGAATTCACTGGAGATGGGGAATGCTGACCTGCCTTACCTCCACTATGCAGAGATATGCAAAAGAAATGTGCAAAAGAGTGGCTTGGAGCCTCGCCTCCCCAGCCACTGGTCCTTTCCTTCACTGGGGTCCTCACCCCCTTCCCTTCTTTCCACCCTCAGAGTTTTGTTTCCTGTTATGATTTCATACTCTCAACAGAATAGTTTCAGGCCCCTTGCTCTGAGTGGCAGGCTGGGCTGGAATTTCATGTGGGAAACCGCATATCCCACATTCCTTCTCCATCATGGGCAGTAGGTATAGATGCTCTCAGGAGTTGTGTCATTCTGGATGACATCTAAGTTTGGGCTCAAACTCATTACCTTAGCCTCAGATTTCTTCAGATTAAACTCATTCTCTTCTGGTAGTGTTAGGCTTTTCTGCTATGTTCCGCTATGAAACATTTTCTTTTTACAGGTGATTGTAACAAACGAAGCTAGATAGCTCCTGAGGACAATAGCTCCTAGATAGCTCCAGAGGTGCCTTAGCACCTCTGTCCTTACAGCCCCGCATATTCTGCAGAGTCTCCACCTCCTTGTTAGCTCCCTGGCCTTAGAAGGCCCCCAGCACAGACCGCAGTGGTCAGCCAGGGGAGCCTGGTAAGTTGTATTACCTGAACTTCAGGTTGACGTCTGTGCACGAGCTGGGAGACCTTCTGAGGTTTATGAAAGTCATTATTAAAATAAAAAATCAAATAAGGATCTCAAAGAGAAGAAGCCTGAGTAGGAAGTACTGTACTAATATCTTTTTTTTTTTCTAAGACGGGGTCTTTCTCTGCTGCTCAGGCTGGAGTGCAGTGAAGCAATCACAGCTCACTGCAGCCTCCACCTCCTGGGCTCAAGCAGTTCTCCCACCTCAGCCTTCTGAGCAGCTGGGACTACAGGTGTGCACCACTACACTTAGTCGAATTTTTTTATTTTTAGTAGAATCAAGATCTTGCCATGTTGCCTAGGCTGGTCTCAAACTCCTGTGAGCTCAAGCCATCTTCCTCCATCGGCCTCCCAAAGTGCCAGGATTACAGGTGTGAGCCACCGCACCTCGCTTGTAGTAATATCTTAACTTAAAAGACATTTATCAAGTATAAATCTCTTTCCTTGTGTGACAGGGATTTTGAACAAATTAATTCCTCACATCCTGGTGGTCTACTTCATGAAAAAACAAGTGTTTTGCTGAAAGCATGGGTAATTATGGTTTCAAAGTAATTAATTCCTATATAAGCCATCAAATACCCATATCACCTCATCTTCCATGTCACATAAAAATTGTTTGTTTCTGTTTTATTATGTTTTGGCTATAATTGCCTTAACAGAGAAAGCTTGTAGATACGCAGCCATGGAAAAATCTCAATCTTTCTGTCTGTCTGCCTATCCATCTGCCTGTCTATCTGTCTAGCCATCTGTCCATCCATCCGTCCATCTGTCCATTTGTCCATTTGTCTGTGTGTCTATCTGTCCATCTGTTTGTCTGTATCTGTCCTTCTGTCCATCTGTGTATATATCCGTCTCTCTAGCTGTCAATCTGTCTATCCATCTGTCCGTTTATCTATCTACCTATCTATCTATCAATCATCTATCTATTCATCTGTCCATCTGCCTGTCTATTAATCTGTCTGTCCATCCATCTGTTTGTCCATCTATCTGTCTATCTATCTATCTGTCTGTCTATCTGCACTTGTTAGCCCCAATGCCTACCTTTTACCTCTTTTCTCCTTCAGTTGAATTTCTTAAGAATGGGGTTCTGTAGCCTAATTGCAGATTAATTTAAAACACGATTCCAAGTACACCTAAATATATTGCAGCAGACTTTTCATTTATTTTTCTTTTCCCTGTTACTACTTATATTACGTGTGCTCCTCCCTGAGCTTAAAATAGAACTACGTATTGCTGACATCTAGGCTCCCCAAAGCAATGTTCCACAGTCAACTATGCCTGGAGAAAACATGCAATAAAAAGTTAGGGAGCTGTGAAAATAAAAGCCCTTTAAAAAGGTGCGCTTAAACAAAATTAATTCACATTGACTCGGATGAAGAGGTAAATGTTTCTCTTTTACATTCCCATAGTGTTCATAAACCAGAAATGAGACACTGTGTTTTCTGAACATGAGCTAATACAGTGTCTAACTGGGGATTGCTTACCAAAATATTTTGCCTTTTTAAAGACTGAAGCTACCCTGTAAAGGATTTAGGTGCTGCTCTGTTTGGGGTGGTCTGTGCACAGTTTGTCCTCCTCATATAATATATTGTCCTTTGAATGGTATTCCTCCAGGTAGCCTTTTATAAATCATATTTTTAGACCTACTTTATACCCCTGCATGTGGCTAATTTTCTTCCATGCATTACTTTTCTTCTTTGGGTTCTCATGCCCAAGGAGGAAAAGTACAAACTTGAGGTTACTTTTGGTTTATTCTGTCGTTTTGACACTCAAACATATTCTATCTTTAAATGATTCTCCAAGGGTTCAGGTGTGTGTCTGTTCTTCTAGGGAGATTGCACGTTCTTTGGGAGCTTGTCTTTTGTATTCCCCATAAAGCTGAGACTAGTAAATGGAATGGTGCTAAATTCAGGGTTCTGAATTTGGATCTCTATCCTCATCTTCTGATATAAGGTAAAATGTAATCATTTTTCTCTGGGAATTTAAGGTTGAAGAACAGCAAATTGGACAAGCCTACTGAATCCTGGTTCGTTTATTCACAGATATATACTGTGCTCTTTTAAGGGTAGGTGCCATGCTAGACTCGGGGGACAGCACAGTGACAAAGCACAGTGACAGTGGAGAGGGGGAGACAGCTGTGGGCACAGTCAGATCGGTGTCTGATGACTCTTGGTAATCAGTGCTGCACAGCAAAGGAGCAGACTGTGAGAGGTTACTATGGGGCGAGGGAGTGGCTTTAGATGGGTGGGGAAGGCCTCCCCAAGGAAATGATTTTAAGCTGGACCTGAAAAACGACAAAAGGCCAGTGGGCAAAGAGCTTAAGAAGAGCTATCATGCAGAGCAAATCGCAGGAGCCAAGTCCCCAAGGCAGGAAATGGCATGGTGCTTTTAAGGAAGAGCAAGGAGTGTGGTGGGAAGTTGAGGTTAGAGACTCAGCAGGGCCTTGTCATGGGGATAAAGCTGATATCTGAAACAATCGGAAGCCCCTCAAGCTTTTAAAGCAGGGGTGCAGAGTGTCCAATTTACGTTTACAAAAAAGGTCACACTTAGAAGGAGGAAAGTCTCTGCATGGCTCAATCAGTTAGCATGCGATTGTAATAATCCAGGAGAGAAGTGGCTTGGATGAGGGTGGAGGAGGTGGAGTTGGAGTTCAGAAATCTTCTGGAAGAAGAGCCGGTAACACTGGAAGAAGAAGGGGAAGGAGGAAGACGGCATTGCCAAGAGTTGCCCCCAGGTTCTATTTCCCAGAATGGGGAGGATTGGTATAGAAACAAGTGCTGTGGCTGGATTTGGTTGTGAGCATAGCAGACAGGATTCTGGATTGTAGGGAAACCAAGTTTTGGTTTGTAGATTATTATTCTTCTTTATTTTTAGAGATGAGGTCTCACTCTATTGCCCAGACTGGTCTTGAACTCCTGGGCTCAAGTGATCCTCCCCCACCTTGATCTCCCAAAGTGCTGGGATTACAGGTGTGAGCCACCATGTCCAGCTGGTTTGTGGATTTTAATTACTCAACTCAAATATCTTTTTAAAAGTATTTTAACTTTTCCTGAGGGCAAAGAGAGGTGGAGTTGCAGGCTCAGCAGAAAAAAATGTCTGGATTGGGGTAAGACCCAGCAAAATAGCTATGCTTTTGCTCCAATTAATTTAAATGTTGACTGTGGCAGAGAAAGTGGGACTTTCTCCTGAAAATTACACTTGGAGACACTGGAGACCTTAAACTAGGTTTTTTGTTTGTTGTTAGTTTGAGAGCAAGGTAAGAAACATTTGTTTTATTAAGGTGAATATATGGGCATGTTGATGTGCACCTCTAGTCCCCGCTATTCTGGAGGCTGAGACAGGAGGATCACTTAGGCCCAGGAGTTTGAGGCTGCAGTGAGTTGTGATTGCATCACTGCACTCCAGCCTGAGCAACAGAACGAGACCCCATCTCTAACATAAATAAATAAGGTGAATATATTTAGAGAAACAAGCATATTGGTTTGGAAAATTGGAATAGGTTGTTAATATGAAAAACAAGAAGTTAAGACTTGTGGGTAGTGATCATGTTTTGTCCTGGAATCATTTGTTCACAGAGTGTTGTGCTCTAGGTGTCTTTGGTTTATAGCGGGTTAAAGAAACTGAAAAGCAAAGCAAAAGGTTTGCAGACTTTATAATAGTACAGCAAGCTGTCAGGTGAAGGCAAGTTTAGCAGTTAAGGAACAAGGAAAGGACAAAGACAAACTTTGTCCACTTTCTTACCCCAAAAAAATTAATTTGGCGAATGTGAAATAATGTCATTTCAGCATATGGGCAAGTTGGGTCTTGGGTCTCAAAAGGCATGTCTTTTATCCCAGCAATTCTAACAAAGAAATTGATCAAGTGTGCAAACATAATAATGTTTAACACGAATGGAGCTCTGACTGTGCTTTTGTTGAAATTGCGAAATATACGCTAGCTCATTAATGCACCCTTGACCCTATGAAGCAGGCACTGTTATCATCTCTATTTTACAGATGAGGAAATTGAGGTCTGGAGAGGCTTGTAGCCTTCCCCAGGGCACACAGCTAATAAATGAGAGACGGGTAGGCAGGCTCCAGGGCACATGCTCTTAGCTTGTCTGTATCATGTCTCATTGCAGAGGGTGGTTTATTGTAACATTATTCATAATAGCAGAAAACAGGAAATTACTGAACTGTCCAAAAGTTGGGAAATAGTTTTTAAGAAATCATGGTACACCGACATAAACAACTGATTCAAAAAGATGATATGAATCTTTGTTTACTGGCATAAAAAGATAAATCATTCAGTGCAAAACGAGTTACAGAGCAATTCATATAATATCCTGATTTCATAATATATTTCATATAATATATAATGATAAATAATATATTATTCCAAGAATATATCCTTGGAATAATATCAAAATGTTAACAATGGTTGTTTCATGATGGTCAGATTCCAGGGAACTTACAAAAACACTTTATTATGTAAAATTTCAAACATATACACAAGTACACTGAATAATATAGTGAAACATTGTAAACTCAAAATCAAGCTTGTGTCTTCTCTATCCCATCCTTCACTCACCACCTTTTTTATTTTGAAGAGAATCTCAGACATCATCACATTTAATCTGTAAATATTTTGTCAGTAATTTTTTTACACAATGACAATTACACTGTCATATTAATAAACAGCATGCTGTTATTATATTAATTGCTATTATCAAATAAACAGTCGGTGGTCAAATTTCCAAAAAGCTCATAGTTGTTATAAATGGTTTCTTTGTTTGCATGTTACCGTTTGTTTAAATCAGAATGGAAATAATCTCCACATGCTGGGATTAGTTGGTGTGTGTATCTTTTAAGCCTCTCTTATGCAAGAGCTTTCCATTCTATCTTTCTTTTTTTCCCCTTATGCAATTTGTTTATTTAAGAAATTAGATCAGTTGTCCCACAGTTTAAGAAAATATGGATTTCGCTGAGTTCCCTTTTTTTTTTCCCCTGAGTAGTATTACATTGCATGCATAAACCACAATTTGTTAGTCTATTCATCTGACTCTTGGATTGTTTTCAGTTTTGGGTGGTAGCCAGTAAGGGTGCTATGAGCATTCACGTGCAAGTCTTCGTGTGCGTAAATACGAAGTAATGGAATGGCTGGCTAATCTGGTAGGTGTGCGTTTAACTTTCTAAGATAAGACTGCCAAACTGTCTTCCAAGTAGTTTCATGACTAGATATTACCACCACTAATGTGTGGGAGTTCCAGTTGCTCCATGTCCTTGTCAACACTTGGTACTGTTGGTTTGTAAAATGTTAACCATTTGAATGGAAGTATAGTGGTATCTCATTATGATTTTTATTTGCATTTTCCTAGTGACTAGTAATGTTGAGTGCCTTTTAGTGAGCCTGTTTTCAATTTGTATAACTGGTGAAGAGCCTGTTCAAATTTTACCCATTTTGTATTGGCTTGTTTGTCTTCTTCTTGTCGAGTTCTAAAGATTACTTCTGTGTTTTGGATACATATTCTTTATCAGGTATTTGTTTTTCAATTATTTTCTCCCAGGCTGTGGCTCATCTTCATTTTCTTAATAGTGTTGTTTGGAGAAAAGAGGTTTTTAATTATTGATGAAGTGTAGTTTGTCAGATTTTTTCCCTTTTGATGTGTGCTTTTTGTGTCTTATAATTTCTAAATGTTAAAACAAAAAATTAAAGGGATACATCCATATAGTGGAACACTATTAAGGGATAAAAAGAAAATGAGCTGTCAACCCATAAAAAATGTGGAAGAACCTTAAATGCATATTGCTAAGTGAAAGGAGCCAATCTGAAAAGGCTACACACCATATGATTTCGACTACATGACACACCAGAGGAGACAAAATTGTGGAGACAGCAAAAAGATCAGCAGTTGCTGTGGCTGCAGGAGGAGGGATGAATCAGTGGGTCACAGAGGATTTTTAGGGCAGCAAAACTGTCCGGTTTGATACTGTAATGGAGGATACATGTTATTGCATGTTTATCAAAACCCATAAAATATACAGTGCCAAAAGTGAACCCTCTTGTGAACTAAAGAATAGCCTTAATAGTAATGCGTTCAGCAAATAGTCATCAGTTGTTACAAATGTTTCACTAAAGCAAGATGTTACAAATGGGGGAAATTGGAGATGAGGAGAGGAAGGTATATGCCAACTCTCTATTTTTCACTGAATTTTTTTTTTTTTTGTAAACCAAAAGCTGCTCAAAAAACAAAGTCTATCAATTAAAAAAAGAAAGAGAAAAGTGCCTTTGAGAGGTAGGGAAGCCTAATTTTTTTTAAGGTTTTCTTTCTTTTTTTCTTTTTTTAACTTTAAGTTCTGGGATAACCTGTGCAGAACGTACAGGTTTGTTACATAGGCATACGTGTGCCGTGGTGGTTTGCTGCAACTGTCAACCCAGCATCTAGGTTTTAAGCCCGGCATGCATTAGGTATTTGTCCTAATGCTCTCCCTCCCTTCGCCCCCGACCCCATAACAGGCTCCAGTGTGTGATATTCCTCCTCCCTGTGTCCATATGTTCTCATTGTTCAACTCCCACTTATGAGTGAGAACACGTGGTGCTTGGTTTTCTGTTCCTGTGTTAGTTTGCTGAGAATGATAGGGGAAGCCTAATGATTTTAAAGTAGCTTAAGTCTCTCTGTGTTGGACACCTTGGCATTTTAGACCAATGGTAGCCTTTCATGACTTCCCTCAGGTAGGTGCATCACCACTTCTTTACCTCCCTAGACTTTTAACTTCAGGTGTTTTGGTCTCTGTCTCGACTCTCTGCCTCCAGGCAGTTGTCACCTCCTGCTGAGCATCTTCCACAGTTTCCCTTTCCATCTGTGCTTCCTGCTTCCCCGTGGCACACTCAAGGCTCACCTAATCCCTGACCTGGGCCTTCCAGGCCTCCTGACCTAATGCACTTCCTACCTGAGAATCCATTCTGGTCCTTTATAGCTTGTAGTACGTTCCTCTTTATCCTAATATTCAGGGCCTTCTAGTAGTCCTAATATTTTCTTCTTTATGGCAGCAAGAGGACAGTGCTAGGGAATAACTTCAAGTAGCATGTGTCTGGCCCCAGTTCTGAACTCTTAGGGTGGCGTTCCATGGTCGTGAGTTATTGCTGTGTTCCAGAGACCCCCCTCTCTACATGGCTAGAGGCTAGAGGTCGTTATGAAAAGTGAATACTGCCAAGTCCTAGCAAACTTGGTCAGGTTACTCATCTGGATGATTCAGAAAATCAGATCAGGAAATGGATGCTACACAGCAACTGCCAGCATTGCCAACACCAAACAAAAGGTAGCCAAGCCAACTAATACAGGAACTGGAATGAAAAGAGCAAAGAATCACATACAGCAGAATTTTTAGGGGGGAATTGGCACTCAGACAGGAAATGGCTGGTTTATCACACAGGGAAAGGGAACAGCCCCAGCTAAGCTCACTTTTTATTTTTGTTGTGTGTAAATGCATTACACCCCCAATTCAGAGCCGTGATAAAATTTATAGTCTAAGAATTTGTTTTCACATACTGTGTTCCTATGGAATCATTTCTAAAACCTACTTTTCCTCTACACTGTCAACTTTCAGGAAAACTGAACTTCAAAAAAAAAAAAAGTCTTTTAAACTTCTCCTAGACAGCATCTTACACAATCCAAACCATATTAAAATAAACACCCTGGCCTCAAATTTATGCTCAAGGACAACTTGTTCTGGAGGATGAGTACTCAGAGCACATTTTGTAAGAGTGGAAACCTGCAGACGAGGCTCAGAGCCTTTTCAGATGTTTGTGTATATATTTTTGTCCTGCTCCATGCTCGTGTGTATAATACTGATTCAACAGTCTTCCAAGGTGATCACCATGGTACAGAATGCCATGGCCATTTTTCCAAAACCGTTTCTTTGTGTCAGTGCCTTGAACCTTCCGGTAAATTCTGAATAGCTTAGGCCCTAAGATCGAGGTTTGCATTCTGGTTTCCTGGTGCAGGCCCCCTTCTCCTTTTAAAGGTGCTGACCTCATTGGTATGATCTGGCTTCCCTCTGTCTCTGCATGAAAGGATTTCCTTCTCCCTCCCTCTGTTTGAAGTTGGCATGTGTGTGACTCATCACAGGCTGAGAGTTTTGTAGACAAGCAGGGTGGGTCCCGGTTCACTAACTAAACCCTGAGAATCAACTGTGACCATGAATCACACAGCATTTCTTCCCCCCACCCCATGCAAAACCCGTGAGCCGTACCCAGCAGCCCTCGACTGCTGGGGACTCCCTTCATCATCATTGATTCCTCCCCTGTTAGTGACGGCCGTGTGTGTTCCTCTTTCACGTTCCTTCTACAGGTGAGGAAAGGAAGGCTCGGAGGTTTTAAATAACTGGTCCAAGTTCGCTATACTGGAATGCTGAGTCTCACATCTCAAAACTCTTTCTACCAAAGGAGAAAGATGAAGTCTGAGAAATATTTTATTCTAATAAGTGAAATTTTGAATATTCTGAAGATAAAATAACCTGGTACTCCTAAGAAGCCAGGTTCAACAGCTGATTCAGGAACGCTGCTAAGAGTTCAAAATATGCAGGAGGGGAGTCTCCTTGAGACAGAGCCAGGCCTTCCTCAATTTTGTATCCTACGCATCTGTGCTTATTGTTGACTGGGGAGAGAACTGAGAGGCAGCAAAGAGGGAGGAGGTGGCGGAAAACGAGGACGGGTGTTGACAGGACTTCCTGGCATCCCGTTTTACTATCTGCATGCTCTTTGTTTCTAGATTTTCACTACACTTTTGTCACTTCAATAACTGTCTTACATATAAACTTTTTCTTTAATTTGTGTACTTTACAAAGCAAAAAACTTATGAAAACAAGACATGAGTCATGTAAAGTCATGGAGGACTAAAAAGCTAATGCTGTTTTGCTAACATTAGAGTTAACATAAGGACACCACAAAGCTGATGTTAGCATAGGATGTTGATTTTGATACTGCAAAAAATGCTAAAATTTCAACTCCGTATGCTGATAAGTAAACAGCTCTTGGCTCTTGGCTAACTAGGGCAACAGCTGTACCCATCAGAATTATAGTACTGTCCAAAAATATTTCAGGTGCAAAAGCAAAAGTCCTGGTTGCAATGTGTAACACACTCAGGAGGCTCCTAGAATATTACTGACTTCAGTAATGGGGTAACTTGACACTGTCATCCCTTTGGAGTAAGTAACTCTTTATTGGCAAGATCTGACTTGGCGGGATCTTTAAAGAGCACTGGTAGTCATTGGAGACTTCCTCCTCCATCACCTAAGGTTGACAAAGTAGAAGAGGCATTTTATTACTCCCTTTTAATTGTGATAAATTTAAAAGAATAGTATGTCCAGAAAAGGAAAATTTATACTTACTGTCTCGTTTGTTCCTGGATTAGGACTGAAGTGTTTTGGGGACGGCCTGCAAAAGCTCTGTAGATCTCTGTTGGCTACACAAAATGGCAAAAGCCACAGCTGCAGAAATTGTTGCAAACTTTTCATTCACTTCATCATCAGATGAAGATCTCTACTATTACTTTGGAATTTGGAGTTAAATGCTGGTGACCTTAATCTTGATGCTTAAGCTTTGGTGAATGTCCATACTATCTAATCTACACAATGTATTATTACCTTTGAAGTAAACTCTCGATGTCCCTTGTGGAAATGCATCTCTGCTGGAGTGTTTTGGCTCTCATATGGTCATTAGGTAACATCCACTTGCATTAAAAGACTTTGTCTTTAGAACCAATTTCTCTTCCACTTCTAATTACTGGTTTCTTAGCAAATGAATACACTAATTAGCCAGTAAAAAAAATAAAAAATAAAAAATACTCATTTTAGGCTAGGCCTGGTGGCTCATACCTGTAATCCCAGCACTTTAGGAGACCAAGGTGAGAGGATCGAGTTTGAGACCAGCCTGGGCAACATAGCAAGACCCTGTCCCTAAAAAAAAAAAAAAATTATATATATATATATATATATATATATAGCACCCAAACATTAAGCAGGGGTGTTGAAGCAGGGTAAAAATCTGTGTGTGCAGTGTTGATTGAAGGAAAGGGAACTCACCCTCGGCTTTCTTTTTGTGTGTGTATATGTATATATATTTCGGGGCATGGTGGTGCATACCTGTAGTCCCAGCTACTCAGAAGGTTGAGGTGGGAGGGTCCCTTTAACCCTGGAATTTGAGGTTGCAGTAAGCCATCATCAAGCCACTGCACTTCAGCTTGGGCGACAGAGACCCTGTCTCAAGAATAAAACAAAATCCACATTTTAGAGAAAGTGCTTCATGCCTTTTTCAAGGGAGATAGAAAAGTAGCAGAGAGAGCTAATGTAGTTCAATGGGAAGAGCACAGGCCTTGGGACCCATCAGGAAATCAAGGTGTAGATTATAATCAAAGCACCAGCTGTACTACTACCTATTATTGTTGGGACCTTCAGCAGTGTGCTCAGATTCTCAAGTCATAGTGAAATGGTGATAATAGCAACCGTTACACCAAATTTGCAGGGCAAGGTGAGGATGGTGTTTGTGAAAATCTTTGAAAACTGGTATCTACTAAGATTATTTCCAGATTCCTTTGCCTTTTTTCATAAAACAGCTTTATTGAGATAAAATTCATAAACCATACATTTCACCCATTTCAAGTATACAATTCAGAGGTGTTGATACAGTCATAGATCTGTGCAGCCATCAGCACAGTGAATTTTAGAATGCTTTAATCACCTCATGAAAAAGCCCATACCCTTTAGCTATCATCTCCCTGGCCCCTTCCATTGCCTGTTTGATTTTTATTTTATGTTTATTTATAGAGACTCTTGGATAATTTTTTAAGTTAAGTTAAGTGAAAATAAAATTACTTGTGGATGACATTAAAATACTGTTTCCTATGAAGAATGTCTCTGTAGGGCTTTCCAGTTAATGATCTAAGTGCATTGGCAGGATGAGGGATGATGAGCTAAGTGTTAATAAATGACACTGCTAGAAAGATTACCATTCAAATCCATTTCTATTTTGAGAAGCAGAAAAGATGGATGAGTACTCACTGTTACTGTTGAAGTCACGGTACCATGAAAGCCGCTCATTAAATCAGGATGGGTCTGTGGGAAGGTGGGGAGGGAGGAATGCGCTGATGAGTGCAGGGTGGGTGGGAACTGCCCCCAGGAGCGGATCTTCCTAGCCCAGGAAATCCACACCATCAGGAAGCTGCTGGACTGTTCCTTACCTGAACTTCCTAAGCCCATGAATTGGGCTTCATGCAGCAGAGCTAGGGAGGAAAGGATAAAAAGAAGGAAGGGAGGGAGGAAAGGAAGGAAGGAAGGAGAAAGCCCCTCTGGGATCGCCTCTGTTTTCTGCACAACCCAAACATTAAGCAGGGGCGTTGAAGCAGGGTGACAATCTGTGTGTGCAGTGTTGGCTGGGGGAAAAGAAGCTCACCCTTAGCTTTCTTTTTGTTCCAGGCCGCCAGATCCCACCCTTGGACCCCCATGAAAATGGAAACAATGGAGCAATCAAACTTGTGAAGCAAACTACGCAAGCCAGCCGCCGGTGCTGTTGACCCAAGGGCCATGGTCCGTGGTACTTGAAGAAGCCAGAGCCCACATCCCTGTGCGCTGCTGAAGGACCCTACGCTCGGTGTCCTGGCACCTCACTTTGAGAAGAATGAGCACGCTGGCTTTGCATCCTGGAAGACCTGCAGGGGGTGGGGCAGAAAATGTCCCTGAAAAAGGATTTTAGAAAACCCTGGAGAAACCCACCACACCACCACAAAATGGCCTTTAGTGCATGAAATGCACATGGAAGGGATGTAGTTGCATTTTTGCTAAAAAAAAAAAAACCTTTAAAAATTCTTAGATGTATACAAAAGTCTTACTGCCTTGTTATGTGTATGGGATTCTAAAGTGGAGTTCCACTCGGATTTCCTGTGCTGTCTATCCAAATTCCAGTAACTTCTTCAGTGTCATTGCCTTTGTTGCCTAACCAGCCTTCACTGAAAGGCAAATTTAATTCAGGAGGTTAGTTTTTAGCTAGCTTTGGAAGTAAGCCTTTATTTATTACTTTTCTGAGGGAAAGAGAGAAGTGTCAATGGACCATCACTCAGACTGAGACTTGAGCTATTATGGAAGCCAGGATTAGAAACTGTTGTCTACACCTCTTTTAATTGGTGAACATTTTTCTAAGTTATGGTCATATATACCCAAACAAACCGAATCAGACTAAATTATTGCATATAATTTTGGGGTTGGGAGGCCTAGTTTGAAAGAGCAATTTAAGTAATCACTATGTAAGTGGTGAGAGATGCAGGATATACACGTTATTCAAGAGACTACCTGACATGCATCTCTTCTGCAGGAATACATTTCTCCTCTCTTTAATGCATATAGTATTATTTATTATAATAATACTAAGTTTAATGCACATAGTATTATTTTACTAAGAGAATATCTCTTAGTGTCATATCTAGGGGAAGAGAATTAACTGGAATTAAGTTTAATGTTTGAATCTAAATCATAGGGCAAACTTCTATTAATAGCAATTAATAATAGGTTATAGGAAAGCCAGCCAGAGGAAGTATCAGCCCCTTAAAATTCTAGACCCAAAAAAAACTACAAAATCAGAGAAGGTATTTTTATGTTTCTAGCTTGGGGAGAAGGTTTTAGGGCTAACCAGAGGTCTGACCCTGGAATGCCAAGGAACTGAGAATGGGCTTCAATGAAAACCTTCCTTTTCACATTCCTTGTCTGCTCAATTAATTAAAGATCTTTGAATCCAAAGGAAGTCAAGGAAGAAAAAGCTTGGAAAGGAAGAAAAGTGATTCCTACTGAAAATTCAAATTCTATTACCATTGTAACTTTCATAAAATGTTGGGATCAAGAAGCAGTTGATTTCCTGCCAGGGCTTATATTAGGGAGTGATTCTTAAAGGACATTAAGATTGGTGCTCAGAAATGGTTAATCATGCTGTGTGCTAACCAGGGCCAGCTGGTACCTTCTTTGCCATGAGCATTCGAGGGACAGCTAACCCTTACTGACAATCTATAATGCGAAAGTCAGGAAAGAGATGCTGAGCTGATTAGATTAAAGGTGGCTCACATCTGTAATCCCAGCACTTTGGGAGGCCCATTCGGGCAGATCACGAGGTCAGGGTTTGAGACCAGTCTGACCACTATGATGAAACCCTATCTCTACTAAAAACACAAAAATTAGCTGTGTGGTATTGGGTGCCTGTAGTCCCAGCTACTCAGGAGGCTGAGGCAGGAGAATTGCTTGCACCCAGGAGGCAGAGGTTGCAGTGAGCTAAGATCATGCCATTGCATTCCAGCCTGGGCAACAGAGCAATACTCCATCTCAAAAAAAAAAAAAAAAAAAAGACCTGGCACTTCAGTAACTCAGCACACTTCTGCTTCACTCGAGAGTTCATTGACAGTCTTAGGATATGAAGGCTGGAAAACATTTATTTTGCTTCAAGAGTTACATTTGGCTCTCCCAAACAGGTACCTCAAAAACTTAGCAAGTGGCGTTTGGATGTCTTGACAGGGCCTTTGCAGGAATTTCTAGGGTTTTTCCCACATGTCCACATTAATGGCTGGCATGATTGTGCTTGCAGGCCAAGAAATGATCATATCTCTTGTCAAAGGTAAAAAAAAATTGAGTTGAAAATTGAAGTGACCTCTTTCCAGCTGACATGCAGGTTTAATTTGTAACCTTTCTTCATCTAGTTTTCCCTGAGAACCTGGGTTTATCTCTAGACAGCTGATCAGGCTTTGAGCTGAGGGATAAGTATCCTAGCTGAGAGTTTTGTAGCTTTGGGCTGGGTTTGCAGTGGTTGTATTTTGCATAAAATGTCTAGTCTTAGCCACACATAGTGAGCTACCCACTAATGAGCCCATAGTTTTATTTCAGAAGCACATGAAGGTGTAAAACCACTGTTACCTTTCTGTATTGCCTTAGCTATTCAAGCCAGTCAGATGACTATATATATATATATATATTCTCATCACCACTCAGAGCAGTCGGTGAAGAAAGTAGATCACACTTGGGCACACTGGTATTCACATAAACATTGAATCTTCTCTGTGGATGCTCAGGCCTTGTCTACAATGAGGCGTTACGATCTTCCTTTGTTTTGGCTTGGGATTACTTCCTGGCTGTCTAATAATTGAACCATAACCACATAATATTATGTAAAGGCCTAGAAATTACTGTTGCTAAAAAAAGTCATGTAGTTTCACGTGATGTTTCATGTAGCTTTTTCCAAAATTTGTTCCTTCTCCCTTTTCTTCTTTCATGTGTGACATGAGTGTGTGTCTGTGTAAATATGATTGTATATGTGTTTCTCCAACATGTAATCCATTTCACTGGCTGAGTTTGGCCCCTAGCCATATGTTAATATAAGGTAGGCATGGCTTCTCAGAGGGATGGTTTCCCAGTGGAAATCTCTGAGAGTGGCTGGAGTTGTGCAAGCATTTTACATTGTCACATAATTGACTTGCCATTTTATGGTTAAAAATGGCACATTAGGCTGTTGAATATGACGTTACCTTGCAGACTAAAAGGTTGAAGACCTGAAACTAACTTTTAGCCAACAATAAGGGCTGTGCCCCAATGAAAACTGAGTTCATTTTCTGAGAAAGGTTTGGATGACTGAAATATTTCTTCTGCAGTCAAGGACCTTGGCATGTGATAGCTGAAACCGAGCTTTTTTGTGTGAGCTTCAGTTCTCACTGTTCTGCAATGCTCATGGCAAGTTGAATTGTGAGCTAGCTTATAAACTAAAGGGTTCTCAGCTATATTCAGACCTATTGGTTATCTAGCTTACTGTCTTAACATCATTGTTGAAACCAGACCCCGTAATCCAATGGCGCTGTTCCGTTTTGCAGACTGCTTCCTTTTCTCGTGTTTTTGTAAAGCGCTTCCGTCTGGGCTGGACCCAGTTCTTGCACATACAAGACACTGCTACAGTCAGCTAGGAACTCTCCGCCTTGTATTCTATTCTGTAGTAAAACATTTCTTTCAACAATGCCCAGTTGTATCTGTTACTTTTGGTTTAACACACACTGATTCATACTAATAAATATCTTAAGTTTTATCAAGTTGGTCTTTTTCTTACTACAATGTTCAGTAGAATCATTTTTTTTAAATCACAGTTAAACAGAGAATGATGATTCCCAGGGAAATGTGTGCACCTGTACATTGGCAGGCATGCATAAGGATGTTCCTGGAAACACTGTTTGCAATACCAAAATGTCGTCTTCCACTAAGGAAATGGATAAATGAAATGTGGCCCAGCCACGTGATGAAAGATAACAGGTAATTAAAATGAATGCAATATTATCATGCATCAACATGGATCTCAAAAACAGAATTTGGAGTGCAGGCTGCCATCCTGCACACTCCCAAGGGAGCTATCATCCTAGTGGCCTGTTTGAATGCAACCCTCAGGAATTGTGCAGTGCACAGCCTGGGCAACCACCTGTGTCCCTGGCTGAGTGAATAAAGCAAGCTGAATAAGTACCAATGCATATCAACTCACACAGAACAATAATTCAGACATTTTTTACGAATGTGTTTGTGTGCTAAAAGAATTAGGAAGTGAAACATGAACTTTATGATGGTCCTCACCTGAAGGGAGGGAGAAAGTGAACAGGATCAGGGAGAACAAAGAACATGTAACTATCAGTCATTTGTATTTACTTATGATAGAAAAATCTGAAGACAATATGACAAAAGGATAACATTTGGTCGTTTCAAGGTATATGTTTTATTAGCCTCTATATTTTTCTGAGTATTTTGTTTATCAAAGAGGAAGGGGAATGGAGACAAACAATAAAGGATCGGGGTGACTTTAATATGCAAAACAGATTTCATAACTGTACTTGCCAAGTCAGTTACCCACTAAATTGGATGAGGTATACTCACTCCCATCCCCCCTCCTCCATCACCTCAGCCTCCACTACCTGCCACCAACAAACACACACACACTTTCAAATTCATGCCCTTGTGGGGCTTATGTTTTCTCTGCATAGCTTCATTTGATGTCTAGATGACTGGGAAAGTGGGAGAGGAAGAGGAGAGATGCAGCACCTTCATGTTCTCAGCATCGGAGACACTGTCTGAGGCCCCTGCTAGAAGCGTTTCCAATATGTAATCAAACTAGAAACACCCACTGTCACCATCAAGAGACTCAGTGTTCCAATTTTATGAGAAAATACGCCTTTCTTTTGCATTTACTAAGAAGCAGTTGTCTGTATATAGCAACTTCGGGAAATGTTTTTGGAAATAACCCCATGACTGAATTCAGATGGCACATTTTGTGCAGCCCCGACTTCGATGTCGATAGTATTCTGCACAGGGATTCCACTACCCTCCCCTGCAAAACTGTTTTGTTCCACCTGGGGGTGTATTTAATAGAACCAGTGTCCGAGGAGTTATGCCCTGAGGCTGGCAACTTGCACATTTTTACGAAACAACTCCAGTGGATTGAGGGGGGCGCTGGAGAGCAAGGACAAGGAGCTCGGGCTGTGCTCAGCTGACTCCAGCATTCCCTGTGGTTGCTATAAACAGTTCCTGTTCCTTCAAATAGTTCCTGTTCGGGCACGTATTGTCTAGAGAGCAGACTTGCAGGTTGGAAGAGGAGAGAGACTTCATCCCAATTTCATGAGCATTGAACTCCAGGAATGCCTCCTCTCAAGTTTCTTGACATAACTGCAGCAACTGGCTTTTTGAACATATATGAAGCCATCTTCTCCTTTCCATTCCAGTGTTCTACCAAAAAACTGAAAAGATAACACCAACTGTTGCATGATATCCTGAAAAGAGGCAGTCCCATATATGCTGGTCAGAGTATAAATTGGTATAATCTTTCTAGACAGCAGCTTGGCAATGTATGTCAAAAACATTTGAAATTAGCATATCCTATGAGCCATTAATGCTATTTTTCTATTTTTGGGAATAATTTTACCTTTATGTGTGTGTGTATAACAGAAATATTATCTCATACTGAAAAACACATTTGTTTTGCCCAAAACTTAAATTGGCATAAAACAAACAATGATTCCGAGGCAGGTGGATCATGAGGTCAAGAGATCGAGACCATCCTGGTCAACATGGTGAAACCCCGTCTCTACTAAAAATACAAAAATTAGCTGGGCATGGTGGTGTGCGCCTTTAGTCCCAGCTACTTGGGAGGCCGAGGCAGGAGAATTGCTTGAACTCAGGAGGCGGAGGTTGCGGTGAGCCAAGATCATGCCATCGCACTCCAGCCTGGGTAACAAAAGTGAAACTCCATATAAAAAAAACAAAAAACAAAAAACAATGATTATATTACAGTTTCTGAGGGCAGGAAGTTGAAAATGACTTAGCTAGGTGATTCTGGCTAGGGATTTTCAGATGTCATCTGGGGCTACAGTCATCTGAAGGCTTGACTGGGGCTGGGATTCTGCTGCTGAGGTGGGTCACTCACTGGCTGTTAGCAGGAAGCCTCCACTCCTCACCAGGTGAACCTCTCCATGTGCTGCTTGATGACCTCATGATGTGGCATGAGCCCCATTCTGTCTGATGCAGAAAGCTGAATGTAGTTTTCTTCCAGCTGTTTATAGTGGCTTCTATTGTCTTAGAGTTCAACTTGTTGTCAGGATTTAACCCATTGCCCTTTCTCCCAAAATAGGTGAATGGGTAAGAAGGATGCATTGGAACTTTGAAGGGGAGGGTTTATTGCACCCACAGGGAGGGGATGTGTCTAATTGCTGCCCCTCTTTGGCACCTCTTGCCTTCTGTGAAGATCTGACTCATCCTGCCTGGTATCTGGTGATCAACCCCATGCCTACTCTCACATTTGGTCACAGCATCCACAGTGGTCTCTCTGTCCCCGCATCTTACACACTTGGTTCCCTAGGTTCACTTCCATGCCCCATTTAGAGTACCTGGGATATAATGGATGGGAGTGTGAGCCTCCTGGCTCCATAGCTATGGCTCCATGGCAACAGACTGGGTGGGGCCCAGGGCTCAGCCCTGCTTCCAAGAGGTGGTGGAGAGCTGGAGATAAGACCTTTCCAGGAAGTGGTGGAGAGCTGGAGATGGGTCCCTTCTAGGAGGTGGTGGAGAGCTAGAGATGGGATGCCTTCCAGGAGGTGGTGGAGAATTGGAGATGGGTTCCCTTACAAAAGGTGGTGAAAAGCTGGAGATGGGTCCCCTTCCAGGAGGTGGTGGAGAACTGGAGATGGGTCCCTTTCAGAAGGTGGAGTAGGACTGGAGATGGGTCTTTTCCAGGAGGTGGTGGAGAGCTGGAGATGGATCTCTTCCAGGAGATGGTGGAGAGCTGAAGATAGGTCCCTTCCAGGAGGTGGTGGAGAGCTGAAGATGGGTCCCTTCCAGGAGGTGGTGGAGAACTGGAGATGGGTGCCTTCTAGGAGGTGGTGGAGAACTGGAGATGGGTCCCTTCCAGGAGGTGGTGGAGAGCTGGAGATGGGTCTTTTCCAGGAGGTGGTGGAGAGCTGAGGATGGGTCCCTTCTAGGAGATGGTAGAGAACTGGAGATGGGTCTTTTCCAGGAAGTGGTAGAGAGCTGGAGATGCACCCCCTTCCAGAGGTGGTGGAGAGCTGGGGCTTAATTTCCTTCCAGGAGGTGGTAAAAGCTGGGTCTGGGTCCCTTTCCAAGAGGCATTGGAGAGCTGGAGATGGATCCTCTTCCAGGAGGTGGTGGAGAGCTGGTGTATTAGTTGTTTCTCACACTGCTGATAAACACATACCCAAGACTGGTCAATTTACAAAAGAAAGATGTTTATTGGACTTACAGTTCCATATGGCTGGGGAGGCCTCGCAATCATGGCTGAAGGCAAGAAGGAGCAAGTCACATCTTACATGGATGGAGTAGACAAAGAGAGAGCTTGTGCAGGGAAATTCTCATTTTAAAACCATCAGATCTTGTAAGACTCACTCACCATCACAAGAACAGCACAGGAAAGACTCTCCCATTATTCAATCACCTCCCACTGGATTCATCCCATGACACATGAGAATTGTGGTAGTTACAATTCGAGATGAGATGTGGGTGGGGACACAGCCAAACCATATCATTCCTCCCTGGCCCCTCCCAAATCTCATGTCCTCACATTTCAAAATAAATCATGCCTTCCCAACAGTCCTCTAAAGTCTTAACTCATTTCAACTTAAACTCAAAAGTCCACAGTCCAATGTCTCATCTGAGACAAGGCAAGTCTCTTCCACCTGTGAGCCTGTAAAATCAAAAGCAAGTTAGTCACTTCCTAGATACAATGGGGGTACAGGCATTGGGTAAATACAGCCATTCCAAGTGGTAGAAATTGGGCAAAACAAAGGGGCTACAGGGCCCAAGTCTGAAATCCAGCAGGGCAGTCAAATCTTAAAGCTCCAAAATGATCTCCTTTGACTCCATGTCTCACATCCAGATCAAGCTGACGCAAGAGGGGGTTTCCCATGGTCTTGGGCAGCTCTGTCCTTGTGGCTTTGCAGGGTATAGCCTTCCTTCCAGCTGCTTTCACAGGCTGGTGTTGAGTGTCTGCATCTTTTCCAGGTATGCATTGCAAACTGTCAGTGAATCTACCATTCTGGAAGACAGTGGCCCTCTTCTCAGAGCTCCACTAGGTGGTACGCCATTATGGACTCTGTGGGGGGGCTCTTAACCCACATTTCCCTTCTGTACTACCCTAGCAGAGGTTCTTCATGAAGACCCCATCCCATAGCAAACTTCTGCCTGGGCATCCAGGCATTTCCATACATCTTCTGAAATCTAGGTGGAGGTTCTCAAACCTCAATTCTTGACTCCTGTGCACTGGCAGGCTCAACACTACATAGGAGGCTGCCAAGGCTTGAGGCTTGCACCCTCTAAAGCCATGGCCCGAGCTCTACATTGGCCCTTTCAGCCACTGCTGGAGCAGCTGGGACACAGGACACTAAATCCCTAGGCTGCACCCAGCACAGGGACCATGGGCCTGGCCCACAAAACCACTTTTCCTTCTAGACCTCTAGGCCTGCGATGGGCGGGGCTACCATGAAGACCTCTGACATGCCGTGGAGACATTTTCCCCACTGTCTTGAGGATTAACGTTTGGTTCCTCATTACTTATGCAAATTTCTGCAGCTAGCTTGTATTTCTCCTCAGAAAATGGGATTTTCTTTTCTATCATATTGTCAGGCTGCAAATTTTCTGAACTTTTATGCTCTGCTTCCCTTATAAAACCGAATTCCTTTAACAGCACCCAAGTCACCTCTTAAATGCTTTTCTGCTTAGAAATTTCTCCCACCAGATACCCTAAATCATCTCTTTCAAGTTCATACTTCCACAAATCTCTAGGGCAGGGGCAAAATGTCACTAGTCTCTTTGCTAAAACATAACAAGAGTTACCTTTACTCCAGTTCCCAACAAGTTCCTCATCACTATTTAAGACCACCTCCACCTGGATTTTATTGTCCATATTGCTATCAGCATTTTGAGCAAAGCCATTCAACAAGTCTCTATTAAGTTCCAAACTTTCCCACATTTTCCTATCTTCTTCTGAGCCCTCCATACTGTTCCAATCTCTTCCTAGTACCCAGTTCCAAAGCTGCTTCCACATTTTCAGGTATCTTTTCAGCAGCACCCCACTCCTGGTACCAATTCACTGCATTAGACCATTTTCATGCTGCTGATAAAGACATACCGGAGACTAGGTAATTTACAAAATAAAGAGGTTTAATGGACTTACAATTCCACATGGCTGAACTTTTATGCTCTGCTTCCCTTACAAAACTGAATGCCTTCAACAGCACCCAAGTCACCTCTTAAATGCTTTTCTGCTTGGAAATTTCTTCCACCAGATACCCTAAATCATCTCTCAATCTGGGTCTCACAATTATGGTGGAAGGCAAGGAGGAGCAAGTCACATCTTACATGGATGGCAGCAGCCAAAAAGAGAGCTTGTGCAAAGAAACTCCCATTTGAAAACCATCAGATCTCATGAGACCCACTCACCATCACAAGAACAACACAGAAAAGACCCACCCCCATAATTCAGTCACATCACACCAGGTTCCTCCCATGACATGTAGGAACTGTGGAAGTTACAATTCAAGATGAAATTTGGGTGGGGGCACAGCCAAACCATATCAGCTGGAGATGTGGGCACCCTTCCAGGAAGTGGTGGAGAGCTGGAGATGGGCCCCCTTCCAGGAGGTGGTAGAGAGCTGGAGATGGGTTCTCTTCCAGGAGGTGGAAAAGAACTAGAGATGGATCCCCTTCCAGGAGGTCATGGAGAACTGGAGATCAGTCCCCTTCCAAGAGGTGGTGGAGAGCTGGAGATGGGTTCCCTTCCAGGAAGTGGTGGAGAGCGGGGGATGGGTCCCCTTCCAGGAGGTGGTGGAGAATTGGAGATGGGCTCCCTTCCAGGAGGTGGCAGGGAGCTGGAGATGGGCACCCTTCCATAAGGTGGTGAAGAGCTGGGACTGGCTCTTTTTCTAGGAGGTGGTGGGGAACTGGAGATGGGTCCCCTTCCAGGAGGTGGTGGGGAATTGGAGATGGGCCCCCTTCCAGGGCCTTACCTAGATGGCATCTGAGTGTCAGCTGCCTGGGCTTCTCCAGTGCTTTTCTTCCTGAAGCAAGGGGGAGGAGAAGCTTCACCCAGGCTTATCCATTCAGGTTTCTGAATCTTCTGCTTAGTTCCAGACTGTTCTCCCAATCTGGGGCACTTTTGAGAGTGAAAAGGGCTGCTGGGACAGAAGGAGTAAAGGGTAGTTCTGAGCACACTGGGATGTGAATCATTCTAGACTAGCCTTCTTCTACACTTCTGGCAATGGGGGAGGGCATGCTGGGGGACAGAAAACTCATGAGTTCCTGGGTAGCACCTTATCACCTATCTTGGTAAAATCGTCCATCTGTCCTCCCATCCAACAAGTGTTTATTGAGAGCTACTATGAGTCAGGTGGTGAATTAGTCCTTCACACTCCATTAGATTTCTGCAATTACCAAGCTTACAAAGGAGGGAATGAAGAGAAAAGACAGGACAACTGAGAATGACAAGAATGAGGAGTTCCAGGGCAGTGTGACTTGAGGAAGCACTCTGGCCACATGGGTGGGAACTGGAAACTGAGGAGTCAGCCCCATCCCTTACTCATCAAATGATTCTGAGCAAGTTACTTGGTTTGTCTGAACCTCAGTTACCTCTTGTAAAATGGGAATAGTACCCACATCTTGGGGTTAATGTCACATGAAGTGAAATCATTGTTTGCAAGGCATTTAGGATGGGGAACTGAGTGGCTATGATGATGCCATAGGCTTTAGCCTTTGCCCTGAAGCTGGGAAGGGTTCCTTTTCCCTGTCCTTTTAGTTGCTACATTCTTTTATTTATTTATTTATTTTTTACTTTAAGTCCCAGTATACAGGTGCAGAATGTGCAGGTTTGATATATAGGTATACATGTGCCATGGTGGTTTGCTGCACCTGTCAATCCATCACCTAGGTTTTAAGCCCCGCATACATTAGGTATTTATCCTAATGCTCTCCTTCCCCTTTTCCCCCACCTCCTGACAGGCCCCCAGTGTGTGTTGTTTCCCTCCCTGTATCCATGTGTTCTCATTGTTCAACTCCCACTCATGAGTGAGAATATGCAATGTTTGGTTTTCTGTTCCTGTGTTAGTTTGCTGAGAATGATGGCTTCTAGCTTCATCCATGTCCCTGAAAAGGAACTCATTCTTTTTCATGGCTGCATAGTATTCCATGGTATATATGTGCCACATTTTCTTTATCCAGTATATTATTGATGGGCATTTAGGTTGGTTCCAAGTTTTTGCTATTGTAAATAGTGCTGCAATAAGCATGCATGTGTGCGTGTCTTTGTAGTAGAATGATTTATAATCTTTTGGGTATATACTTAGTAATGGGATTGCTGGCTCAGATGGTATTTCTGGTTCTAGATCCTTGAAGAATCGCCACACTGTCTTCCACAATGGTTGAACTAATTTACACTCCCACCAACAGTGTAAAAGTGTTCCTATTTCTCCACAGCCTCGCCAGCGTCTATTGTTTTCTGACTTTTTAATAATCACCATTTTGACTGTCATGAGATGGTGTCCCATTGTGGTTTTTAGCTGCTGCATTCTTTCTTGTTATCTTCCTTTTTCTTTTCTTGGGAGGCAATGCAGTGTGCGGATTAAGACATCCAGAGTCAGACCACCCATGTCTGACTCCCAGCTCTGTAATTTGCTGGCAGTGAGACCTTTGGCAGATTGGTCCTTCTAAACCTCAGTTTCCTCATATGTAAAATGCAGATAATAATTCATATGCACACACGTACACACTTATAGAATCCAAAAAGCTTTGTAAATATATATTTTTTTTCCTGAGTTTGACACGGCAGCGGGACCAAACCTGAACTGATATGATGCTATTTATAATCATTATTTATCCAAACAGGAGTGAATATTTGTATATCCAGCTGCAGAAATACTACTGTGTTTGATGATGGGATCCTCCCACTGACTGCTGGAATGTTCTGTGATAGATATACTATTTTACTTTGTAAAATCCGAAGTTCTGAATTCTGAAAACATCTGCCCACAAGGTGTAAAGTATTGTCAGCCTGTGGTATTTACCGCTGGGCGTGCCCTGAGGACCAAGTGAGAGGATGCGTGTGATAAGGCTTTCACAAAAGGAGCCCCAGGCAGCTCTTAGAAATGCTATTCACACAGAAGGCGACACACTCATGGTGCCTCCCAAGTGGAGTCATGGGGGTTATGCTACAGAAGAATTGTTATGGCCCTGGCACTAAGCAAGCGCTCAGAAACAGTAACAGCTAACATGAGTATAGGGGCTTGCTATGTGCCAGACACGGTTCTAGGGGCTATACATCATATTATCTCTTTTTATTTTTACAACAGTCTTTATGAGGTAGACACTATTATCTCCACTTTACAAGTGAGGAAACCCAGACACAGGAGGTTAAGTAAATTACCCAAGACTTTCTGATAAAGAGAGACAGAAGTCAAATGTTAGCTACTACTGTTTCCTCTTTTCTTTCCTCTCATTATAAGTGCTGCACATAATAAAAGAATGAAGAAAAGGAGATCCATGTCTAATAAAAATTTCCCAGGAGCTACTTTCAAACTGTGTCTCATTTTATCCACAAAACAAATCTGAGGTGGATGCAAAATTGTTCTTTTACAGAAGGAGCATAGTTTAAGGGACATAAGGAGGGCAAGTGCATTCATGCGGAGGTCTGTCCTGTGTGTTATTCCAAGACATACTCTTGCATCTCAAGAGGAAGTTTTGACTGGGGAGTTAAGGGTTAACCAGCTCGGGCTGGAAGAGCTGAATTACCCAATTAAAGGAGATTTGCTGCTTTGATGGAAAGGTCTGATCCAAAACTGCTGGGGTGACTCTCCTTGACCCTACCACTTGGGCAGCTTGATTTACCTATCTGTGACCTTGATATTGAAACCATTACTCAACCCTCAGTGAAGTTCTTAACTGGCTTTTTTGAAATGACTCATGCATTAGGGTCCAGGCATCTTGACTTTGCATGGCCCTAGGACCTGAATTAGCTTCTGAGAACCCAGTGCCCAAACTGGTGTCCCCAGGTGGGCCTGGTAGACTGTAGGTGGCAGCCTTCTCAGCTCTCCTTCACTTCTCTCTGGATGTGTGCGTGCCTTTTCTCTCCTTTCCTGCTCACTTGGGAATGGATCCCAACTCATTTCTAAGGCACACCCCAAGGTTTTTGTTTGTTTTCATCTTAAAATCACCCCTGCACTATTTTAGCCCTCCCATCAACCTATCTATATGGATAAATCTCTAGTTTTGATCAACTGTCTTTCTTTCTCCTCCAAGCTACCCTCTCTTCCCTTCTCACTAAAGAAGTTCTTAAATGAGAATCATGATGTGCTCACTTGATCTTCTATTCACTGCTCACTTGAATTTGGTCCCTCCCCCAGCTCTGCACTTTCAAAGCCCACTCCCTCTTCCTACTCTCCACACCCAGAGGGAAGGCATGGGCCCCTCTCTGCCTCCTGGATGCTCCTTCTCCAGCCCAGAAGCTGGCTCTGTGGTTTCTGCGCTTCTTTTACTGCCCTTTTCATTTTCCTTTGCTGGCTCTTCTTAGAGCTTAAATGCAGGTACGTCCTGCAAATATGTGTTCCTATTCCTCCTCAGGACACCACCTTCCTTCTGATTTCATCCAACATTTTATGGCTTCAACTATTGCCTCTGGGGGTCTGGCTTCTAATCTGTTGTCTAGTCTGACTGCTTTCCAGAGATCAGAGCTTGATTTCCAGCTGCAGAATGTGTGTGCTGAAGTCCCCTCTGGCATGCAAATAGTGCTGCACCTTGTTAGCAATCCAATTCATGCACTGCATTCTCTTGGAGGTTCAGTCTTCAAATTTGAGAGTCCGTTTCAGCTCCTTTCAAGCACTGATCAAACCGTGGAAATTCTATTTCGGAATTTCTCAAACCTTTTCACCTTCTTTCCACTGTCCTAACCTAGGCTCTTAATATGTTCTTTGTTGATTATTGTGATAGTTTCTCAACAGATCTCTTTGAATGTTATCATTGGCTCTCAGAGCGAGTGTAGAATATGCTAGCAAAAAGTGGGATAAGTCCAGAGCAAATCATATCATTTCCTGAAAACTTTCCGTGAGACCCTTATGGCAAATTAAGTAAAATTGCAACTCTGTAACTTGTGGTGAAATGCCCCTCATTTAGCCCAGCCTCCATCCTGGCCCCATCGCCACCCAGGGTCCCTGCTCCTGCCCACGTCACAGCCTGGTTGCTTTCTCCTAACTGGAAGGCCATCCCCCTTTGCTCCTCTCTACCTGACAATATACTACTCCGCATTGGAGGCTGGGAAGCAATTTTAGGAGGCTTTCCTAGATCTCCCCAAGAGGAATTATAGTCACGATAGAATTAGGGGCAGTAGGTCAGCCTGTAAGTTAGGGTCAAATTGTGTTTACCAGAGATTAGCGCATTGTTTGCACTAAACACCATAAGTCAGTATTAAAATGTCATTTTTATTCTCTACACTCAGTGTTGTAGCTGGAAACCAGCAAGTTAATTGTGATTGCCTTGGCGAGTCAAAAAAGAGAAACTCACAAGACATGGGCACTTTCATCCTATTGTGCAAATTTTCATTGAGTGTCTGGGTTATTCCATGCTGGGCTATAAAGACTGCAGATACCGCGGCCTATCTTACCCTCAAGAAGCCTATATTTGGGCTGGGGAAGACAGATGTGTACCATATAACATCATTTCATTAAATGTGTGGTGCTGACAGGACTGTGTTAGTCTGTGACATTTTACTTTTTTGATTTAAACATTTGTTTTTCAGTATTATGATTTTAAACTTTGGATGTATTGTAAACATGTGAATAGTGCTTTTCACCTCTCTCCTATTTCCTTTATTTTATTTTTTTCAATTAACACATAATAATGGTACAAATTTATGGGGTATGTAGTGATGTTTTGATAAGCTCAATGTATAGTGATTCTCCTGTTTCTTTACTCAGAGGCTAAGGTGGAGATGGTGGTCTGCCAGTTGTTCGTAACAGTCATTTTAGCAAAAATATTTTTTAAATTAAGTGTTTTAGTATAAACTTTCTTCAACTGTTTCCCTTTATACAAGCTGTAATCCAGCCATGCCTTTATTCGTTCATGCATTAGGGGCCCACTGAATGCCACATTCACTTATGGTGAGAATGAGCTTGGGCCCTTCCCAGGAAGGTCAATATTGACTATCTGTTTGAACATCCAAACACTGTAAGAACGGCAAAGCTACAATACACTGAAAGATGATTACGGGGGCCTGCTGCTTTGCTTCTTTCTACCTGCTCCACTCCACTGTGGCTCCACTTGTTCTAAAGGCGAGTGTAGCCGCTAGTAGTCTGCTCACTTGCCTGGCTTCTTTAGGTGTGGGCATTGGTAGATTCAGAGAACAGTATGCAGAGAGCAACGTCTTTGCGCCATGAACTATGGCCAGTAGTCATGTGCATTTGTTAAGTCTTTTTAGAAGCATATTTGTATTAAAACATCAGCAAACTTACACCTACCCTGAATCTTACCAAAGCAGCTCCAAACAGAATTTTCCAGTAAATACACTGGAGAGCTTTAAATATTACACTAGAAAGTCAGAAGTAGTCAAAGTAGAACCAATGCTCACAGCTCTATCTTGGCGGGGTGCCCAGGGATCCTCAGTTAGATTTGCAGACTCTTTAGAGTGGAATCTAGAAGAGAAATCTTTCTTCTGCTAATAATGCTCACCTCTTGTAATAGACATTGCGGGTACCCTCTCCAAGCACAGTTTCTCAGCACTGGCCTCTATTCTCATATGACTGCTCGCTGTAGACCCCTGTGATTCTTTCAGGGTAGCTGTGAGAACACGCAGGGCCTGTGCATAGGGCAAGCAGAAGTGCCAGGCTTACTGCCCCTGGACAAAATGTTCCAATGAAGGTTAGAGAGTTCTCATTACTCTCCCAGCTTGCCTTGGGTGTGAGCTTCATTTGTGCACAGTGGCAGCTGACTTGATCACCTCCCAACTCCCCCTCCAATGTCTCCGGGGATTATCTCCCAAATAAACTACTTATACTCAAATTTTTGTCTTAGGATCTGCTTTTCAGAGTTCAACTAAAATGGATTTTTTTTCAGTGATGAAAGAAACAAACAATACACGAAACGACATGGGAATGCCTTAAATGCATATTGCTAAGTGAAAGAAGTCAATCTAAGAAGGTTGCATACGGTATGATTCTATTTTACAACGTTCTGGGAAAGACAAAACTATAGAGGCAATGGGAAAATCAGTGGTTGCTGTGGGTTTGCAGAAGGATGATGGTTGACTAGGTGAAGCACAGATTTTTTATGGCTATGAAGCTATCCTGTGTGGTACTGTACTGGTGGTTAACAATACCATCCAGTGGCCGGGCGTGGTGGCTCACATTTGTAATCCCAGCACTTTGGGAGGCCAAGGCAGGTGGATCACCTGAAGTCAGGAGTTCGAGACCAGCCTGGCCAACATAGTGAAACCCCGTCTCTACTGAAAATACAAAAAATTAGCTGGGTGTGGTGGTGGACGCCTGTAATCCCAGCTATTTGGGAGGCTGAGACAGGAGAATCGCTTGAACCTGGGAGGTGGAGGTTGCAGTGAGCTGAGATCATGCCACTACACTTCTCAGAAAAAAAGCAAAACTCCATTTATTTGTCAAAACCTAAAGGACTCCACAGCACAAATTAATACATGTAAATTTGAAAAAATTCAACCAAGAGAACAGGATTCCAGGATGAAATGCAGACTGTGACAAAAGAATATACAGTCATAGCCTGGGTAACATAGTGAGACCCTGTCTCTACCAAAAAAAAACCACAAAAATTAGCCAGGTGTGGTGGCACACACCTGTAGTCCCAGCTGCTTGAGGGGCTGAGGTGGCAAGATTGCTTGAGACTGGGAGGTTGAGGCTACAGTGAGCCTGTGTTCAGACCACTGCACTCCAGCCTGGGCAACAAAGTGAGACTCTGTCTCAAAAAAAGAAGGAAAAAAAAGAGTATACAGCCATGCGGCACTTAATGACAGGGATGCATCCTGAGAAATATGTCATTAGGTGATTTCATCATGGTGTGAACATAGAGTGTACTTACACAAACCTAGATGGTAGAGCCTATTGCTCCTAGGCTATAAACCCGTAGAGCATGTTACCATACTGATTACTGTAGGCAATTGTAACTTAATGGTATTTGTGTACCTAATCCATATCCAAACATAGAAAAGGTGCGGCAAAAATCTGCTATAAAAGATTAAAATGGTACACCTTCATAGGGCATTTTCCATACATAGAAAGTTGCTCTGGGTGAGTCAGCGAATGAGTGGCGAATGTAAAAGCCAGGACATACCTGTACACTACTGCGTATTTTATAAACACTGTACCCTTAGGCTACACTAAATTTATTTTAAAAATAAAGTAATTGTGCCATGACATTAGGGCAGCCATGATGCCATTAACTAATAGGGATTTTTCAGTTCTGTTATAATCTTATGGGACCACTGTTGTATGTGCAGTCCATCACTGACCAAATGTCATTATGTGGTGCATGACTCTAATTATATTACAGGTATGTGATATAATGTCACTGAAGGTGTTGGGGGAAATAAATGCTGACATAAGTAACTATGGAAGTGCTGGAAACTATAAAACTAAAGATAAAGGAACTATGTATAGCACTGTGCTCTAGTTGATAAAGTTGCTAACCACGGAGGTACAGGTTAACTATTCTGAAACCATTCTACATGCATTCTGGGATTGGGCAAATACATAAATAGATGGTGGATAATGGGAACCAAGTCACTTTTGGAGTAGAAGGTTACAGACAAACAAGAGAGAAAGGCTGAAAGGAGCCACGTGGTACTGAATTAGAGTTGGACATCAGTACGAACTCATGTTTAACTTAATATAGATACTGCTAGACAGATATAGAAGTAATTATAATTTGTGTGTATGCAAGGGTTACTATACATACATATATATACATACATTACGTATATACTTCCTAATCATGTTCACTGGGAGGGTCTACAGACAATGACACCCAGCATCAATGAACACATGTAGCCTAAGACTTGGTTTCTAAATACCATTCCCCGGTTTTAAAAAACCTAGAAATAGATGATTCTACAGCTGGGGCAGTGAATATACAGGATGAACCAGGAGTATCTTGTAGTGCCAGTAAGTAAGGAAGAGCTTAAAAAGCAAACCAGCAGGTATATGTCAATAGGACATAAAAGCCATCGGAAAGAGCTCTCAATGACCAAAGCTAAGCATTTGAGCAAAAAATAAAAATGTAGCATTGGATTATAACCCAAAGTACAAAATAAATACCTATAATCCACACTGATATTAATAAATAATCGAATTAATAAATTGTCGGGGGAGGCAAATCTCCCAAACAGAAGAATTCCAAATCGTTTCTGTGGATACTCCTCTCTCAAAGAAGTAAAGCCTCATCTCCACCCCATGGTCACGGGCTGTGGATGGTGACTTCCTTCCAAAGGGTACATACAGTAAGGAAAGGGTAAAATTATTCACAGTGAAATCATTCACTCTGGAGAAACCTGACAAACACCACCCCAGCCAAGTGGTCAAGGTCAACATCATCAGTGAGAAGTCATGTTGATAGTATCAACCCTTGATATGCTTAATTTATGATAAAGTGATGAAAACAACATTTTACCTCTGTGGTCTTCCTCCCAAAAACACGTAACCCTGGTCTAACCATGAGAAACACACCAGACGAACCCCGATTGAGGGATATTTTTCAAAATACCTAACCAGTACTTCTCAAAATTGTTATGATCAAAAAAAAGGAAAGTCTGAGAAGCTGTCACAGCTCAGAGAAGCCTAAGAAAACATGACAACGAAATGTAACATGGTATACTGGATAGGGTCCTTTAAGAAAAAATAAAAAGATGTTAGGGAAAAACTAATGAAATCCAAATAAAGTATGGGTTTTAGTTAATAATAATATGTCAATGTTGGTTCCCTAGTTGTGAAAAATGTACCATAGTAATGTAAGATGTTAACAATGGAGTGTTAACAATGGATGTGGGGTGTATGGGAACGCTGTACTATCTTTGAAACTCTTCTATGAACATGTGTATGCTAAAATTAAAAGTTTATGTAAAAATGCATTATTATGCCCAAAGAGCTGCTTCTGTCTGGGGTAAAGATTGGAAGGAATGTCAGAGATAAGGGACAGCCCCCTGTGTGACCCAGTTAATACTGTAACTAGGATAGAGAGCTTGGGGTTGAAACTCCCCCCAGAGTTACAGAAACAATGCTTAACAGAAATTCTTGGGCTTACAAGATAGCAGATAAGAAAAGAAACAATTACTGCAAAGCTGAAACTGACACTATGCCCCAAAGAGTAAGAAAGCAATGACTAACAGAAATTCTTGAGTTTGCAGGATGGCAGATAAAGAAACCACTTGTCGAAATGCTGAAGGTCACTCAGCTTGCAAGATTTCAAGACTGGCTGAAATTGGTTGGAACCAAAATGGCCAACTGGACTGCACAGAACAAGCTTGCTGATGTCACAGCCCATGTTTCCACTATGTGTTTCATGTTAACTCTCCCTGAAATTTATACAAGCAACTCAGGAAGTGGCAGGAAGACATAACTGTGCATGTCCGAGGAGTTTCCAGACCTCCCTTTTCCTTCCACCAATTATCTACTAATCCTAGATTCCACCCCCTAATCCTTTCCTGGCCAGCACAGGGAGATTAATTTGAGCTGGACTCATCTCTTTGCTAGTTTTCTTGCAATAAAAAGCTTTGCTTTTTCATAGCATTGGCTTCTAGCGCATCAGGCATTATCCTTTTTTACTTGGTAATGGGCTTAAGATTCTATTATCTCCAAATCTTCATTTGGAGATATGATTTCTAGCAGGGCTCTTTTCTTACAAAATTCCACACAATGCACCCATTTTGCATCTTACTGTGTTGAGTAGTGGTGATCCATATTAAATTTCCCCCTCCCCGTTGCCTTTCCATTAGGCTAAATAACCAAGAGTCTGAATCCTTATAGGGAGAATATTTTTATTATTCCACAGTAAATCGGTGGACACTGGTGTATATGTAGTATTAAAAAAATAAAAGCCCTAATGTATATACATGCTCTCTTTAACTCTCTGAGATGGTTGCATTTTTAGTAAGTTAGCAAAAGGAGTGAATTGTAGACTAACTTCACTTTAAACTATTTCCTCGTTGTATTAGAATCCTCATTGAATTAAATCCTCAAAAGTTTTAGCACTATTATTTTTATTGCTGTTACTATTATTAGTCGTTTGGGGCTGTCAAGAAGGCAGTCTCAGAATCAGAAGTTCAGAAGTTTGTATATAAATATATCACTCGGAGAAATCAGAAAAGAGAAAACTGATAGATTTGACTACACAAAAGGAAGCATCTATGTATTGTTCCCAAAATATCATCAACAAAATTAAAAGGCAAACTGAGAAAAAAACTATAACAATGACTGGTAAAAGGAAATTGTATATAATTATATATGTTAACAAAATTAATATATATGGATATATTATATTATATTATATCCATATAATTAATATATATAAATATGACTTCCCCTCAAAAAATATTAAGCAAAGGCCATGATATAGCAATTTGTAAAGAAAGAAATGCAAATTGATGATAAATATTTTTAAAATTTCAATAAAGAAATGCAAATTGTTACTAATAACACAGCAATGTCAATAAACAAATGCAAATTGTTAATACTAATGTTTTTGTCCATCAATTGCACTTTAATACCTTGCTGATAGAACATTTTCTTAAAAACATTTTGGCAATATCTATCAAAAGTCTTTAGAATGTCTGCCAATTGATCTAAGGATTCCATTTTTAGAATTTTTCTAAGAAGAAAGTATGTGGAAAGACTTATTCATAAATATGTTTATTACTACATTGTTTATAATAGTAAAGAATCAAAACCAATCTTTACCCACCAATAGAAAATTATTTAAATAAACTGTAATTCATCCATTCAAAAGAACACTAATCAGCCATTAAAAATGGTTATGTAGGGTCAGGGAGCCTATATAACTATGGCCCATTGGCCAGCTGCCCATTTTTGTAAATAAAGTTTTATTGGGACACAGCCTTGCCCATCCATTTACGTACTGTGTATGGCTGCTATATTTGCTGCTAGTTTGCTAGGGTTGCTGTAACAAACCACCACAAATGGGGTGGATTCAACAACAGAAATGGATTGTCTCACAGTTCTGGAGGATAGAAATCCAGCCGAGGCGTTCTGAGGGCTATGAGGGAAGGATCTGTTCCAGGCCTCTCTCCTTGGCTTGTAGATGGCCGTCTTCTCCCCATGCCTCTTCACATTGCCTTCTCACTGTGCTTGTCTTTGCCCACATTTCCCTCTCTTTATAAGGATATCAGTCATATGGAATAAGGAACCCCACCTTACCCTTGTATAACTTCATCTTAACTAGTTATATCTGCTATCAACCAATTTCCAAAACAAGGATCACATTCTGAGGTACTGGGGGTTAAGATTCCAGTACATGACTTTTGCAGGGACACATTGGAACCATAATAGCTGCTTTCGTGCGACTGTCTCATGCGTTCATGTCCAACAGCAGAGTTGAGTAGTTCTGACAGAAGTGTGGTCTGCGAAGTCTGAAATAGTTATCTGCCCCTTACGGAAAAAAAGTTCCTGACTCTTGCTATAGGTGCATGTTTTGACATGAAAAATACTCAAAACCTAAGAACATTTATTTATTTACTTATTTACAGACAAGATCTTGCTATGTTGCCCTGACTGGACTTCAACTCCTGGACTCAAGCAACCCTTCTGCCTCAGCCTCCAGCATAGCTGGGACTACAGCCATGTGCTACCCTGTTGTACCAAAAACATTTATTTTTATGGTAATATAATATTTTACTTATTCTGGTCATAATTAATATTTGAGAACATTTACAGTGTTAATGAGACTTACTCTGGGATAAGTTTAAATTAATTTTTTTTTCTTTGAGACAGAGTCTTGCTCTGTCACTCGGGCTGGAATGCAGTAGTACGATCTCAGCTCACTGTGACCTCAACCTCCCAGTTCAAGTGATTCTCCTGCCTCAGCTTTGTGAGTAGCTGAAACTACAGGTGCCCGCCGCCATGCCCAACTAATTTTTGTATTTTCAGTAGAGATGGGGCTTCGCCATGTTGGCCAGGCTGGTCTTGAATTTCTGACCTCAAATGATCCACCCACCTTAGCCTCCCAAAGTGCTACCAAAGAGCCATTGTGTCCGGCCTAAATTTATTCTCTTTACATCTCAATACCATCTAAGTAAGAGAGATAGTTAAGCCTGGGCCCCGTGACTCATGCCTGTAATTCCAGCACTTTGGGAGGCTGAGGCAGGAGGATCACCTGAGGTCAGGAGTTCAAGACCAGCCTGGTCAACATGGCGAAACCTCGTCTCCACTAAAAGTACAAAAATTAGCCGGGTATGGTGGTGGGCGCCTGAAGCCCAGCTACTTGGGAAGCTGAGACAGGAGAATTGCTTGAACCTGGGAGGCAGAAGTTGCAGTGAGCCTGAGCCAAGATAGGGCTGCTGCACTCCAGCCTGGGTGACAAGAGTGAGACTAAACTCAAAAAAAAAAAAAAAAAAGATAGTCAAAATAATTATGATCAAACTTACGATGTCAAAAACATAAGTAAGTGCTTGGTGTTAGTGTGTCTACATATAATTCAGTTTTTACTATAAGGGTCTTTGGAAGCCAGATGTGGTGGCTCATGCCTATAATCCCCACACTTTGGGAGGCCAAGGCAGGTGGATCACCTGAGGTCAGGAGTTGGAGACCAGCCTGGCCAACGTGGTGAAACCAGTCTCTACTAAAAACACAAAAATTAGCTGGGTGTGGTGGCAGGTGCCTGTAATCCCAGCTACTCAGGAGGCTGAGTCAGGAGAATCACTTGAATCTGGGAGGTGGAGGTTGTAGTGAGCCAAGATCATGCTCCTGCACTCCAGCCTGGGCAATAGAGTGAAACTCTGTCTCAAAAAAAAGTTCTTTGGCTGCAAGAAAGAACATTTGGTTTATGTTGATGATAAGAATATTTTTTAATGCTGGGGTGGCCTCTTCCTAGCATTTCTTCTGTTGTTGATTTTTAGTGTAGTCGTCTATGATTGCACGAATGGAGTTGAGTGGAGAGGGACTCATCATGTTAATTCCAAACACGAGTGCATGGCCAATGACTAAAATGAACGATACGTAACAAAACTGCCCAAAGTTTTTGAAGCCAGTAGGTTAAGCCTACGGAGTTTTGCCAAAATTCAGGAATAAAATCTCATAATGAAATAAGCACTGAGTTCTCTGCACAAGCATAGACCAAGGGACTCAAGGTTCAAGGAAGGAAAAATTGAGGGAAGTGCCAAGACCCAGAGGTGCCCTCCCCATTCCCTCCCTGACCCACGCACAGGCACCAAATGACCTTCGCTGGAGGAAACATGGAAATACATTCTTAAGTGAAAAGGATTCCAAAATAGTATTGTTTTTGGAAAACTATCTCATCTGAAAATATTAGCCAGGCATGGTGGCTCACACTTGTAATCTAATCACTTTGGGAGGTCAAGGCAGGAGGACTGCCTGAACCCAGAGTTTGAGACCAGCCTGGGCAACATAGTGAGGTCCTGTATGTATAAAAAATAATAAAATAATAATAATTTTTTTAAAAGGCTGGGTGTGGTGGCTTACGCCTGTAATCCCAGCACTTCGGGAGGCCGATGCCGGCAGATCACCTGAAGTCTAGAGTTTGAGACCAGCCTGGCCAATGTGGTGAAATCCTGTCTCTACTAAAAATACAATAATTGGCCAGGCATGGTGGCAGGTGCCTGATATCCTGAGTATGAATTAGCGTCCACTAGTAGATGAACCTTCTTGAGAAGGAGGCTACAGTATCAGCTCTGCCCCTGTCTGCAGGAGCTCGGTGGAGGTTGGAACAGAAAACCAGAATTCATCTCCAGCTCTGAGCTCAGAGGGAGTTGGAGCTGGGATGGATTCACTCCTGGATGGTGGCTGTAGCAGAAGGTTCTTGAGGCCAACAGTTTCGGTGGTGGCCTTCTAATTTTCTACCTTTCTGATATCCTGGAGGTTGTAGTGATCCTGGCAAGCCTGTTCTGTATCATTGCTCAGTGTTCTGGGAATCATTCCTGGATACCTAGCCTCAATAGGCAGGCTTGCCAGCAGTTTTATAATTGCCCAAATCATCCTAGGCCTAAAATAGCTGGTTGTTTCTGTTTCCTGAGATACAACCTGACTGACATAAGGGCTCATGAGCTATTTGGGGATGAGCTTGTGCTGAAGGAAAACGTACATTTTATGACAAGTCAAATGGAAGCATTAATATATCAAGTTGCTTGGAATCCATCTGAATTGCAGAAAGAAGAGTAAAAATATCAGGAACAAGTGCCAAACCTAAAACACAATGAAAATCTTCAAGTATAAATGTAACAGAGTCACAGATTTCCTCTCTTTTACTAGGACTTGCAGGTACAATATCACTTATACATTTCTCTAGAATGGCTCATCCTTCCCATGAGCCTTATCTCAATGGGTTTTGGGGTGGGATGGTGAGGAGCAGGGAAACTGAATTAAGTTTGCCTGTTTGTCGAATTTTGGCGCAAAGAACCCTTTTCGCGGCACAATCTTTCAGAGTTCTCAGTTTCTCCCTAGTGTCTGGATGCCCAGGGCTATGCGGATAAGTGTACTGGGTGCTCTGGTCCTGTGCTAGTTTCCCATGTGAATTGGCTGGTCTGGCCTGGTCCCCAGCCTCAGATCTCTTGAAGGACTCACTGATTCCACTTAGGACAGGGACATCGTGATGTTACTCACTGCTGGAGTCTGTGATTCCAGTCCTTGCATCTGGTCACAGATCTTCCTACTCTGTGGCTTCTTCCTCTAGGCCTCTATCATTCACCAGTCTCAGCACTCCCAGCCCCACTCTGGGGTGTAGACGGTTACTAGATCCCTGGCCTGCTTCCTGCAGGCTGTAGGGCCTGCCCCAGGTCCACACGTTCATTTCTACTCTCTGTCAGGGGCCATGCTGCATGAGGACAGTGCTGTGTTAAATGTGGAGTCCACATGGGCTTCTCCTGGCCTTCCAGGTGGAGCAGAAGGCAGATGCCCCTCTGCTTTCAGCTGCACAGCTTTTTTAATATATATATTTTTTGAGACAGAGTCTTGTTATGTCACCCAGGTCGGAGTGCAGTAGCACCATCTCGGGTCACTGCAACCTCCACCTCCCAGGTTCAAGCAATTCTCCTACCTCAGCCTCCTGAGTAGCTGGGATTACAGACATGAACCACCATGTCCAGCTAACTTTTATACTTTTAGTAGAGATGTTGTCCAGGCTGGTCTTGAACTCCTGACCTCAGGTGATCTGCCCGCCTTAGCTTCCCAAAGTGCTGGGATGACAGGCGTGAGCCACTGTGCCCAGCTGCACATCTGACCAGCATCCATGCCAACGATCAACCTGGAGAAGGGAGGCGGGGACACAGGCAACTGTCCATTTGCCTATACACCTACTGGGATGGCAGGGGTGATGTTTTCATGCCCCTCAGCAGTGGAATTCCTCTGTGTCCTTATCTACTCCCTTCCAAACAGCAGGGACCCTGTACAAGATAGGATCCAAGGAGATAAATTAACTTGCCAATGAGCAAAGGCCAAAGGTGCTGCCCCCTTTATGCTAATAAAATCTGCCCATGATGATTTCCGCAAATGATGCCCATCCTTGCTGCTTCGGCTCCTTTCTCCTAACACTTACTAAGAAGGAAGACATTGGGCAGATAAGTGTCTGAATTTTATTTCCATCCTCTGCTTTAAAATAGGGCACCATGAAAAAGAGACCTGTCAGCTGTGGAAGCTGTTTGCATTGGAGAGTGAAGACAACCTCCCGTCCTTCAAAAGATTACATAAGAAAGGCCCAAAGTCTCCCAGTGAGAGAGGGGAGAGCTTTCCTTGGCAGTATCTGAGGAAACAGAGTGGAAGCATGAGCTCTTCCCTGCAATAAGATTCATGTCATTAAGATCTATGGATTTTCTGGGACAGGCGTGGTGGCTCACGCCTGTAATCCCAGCAATTTAAGAGGCTGAGGTGGGTGGATCATTTGAAGTCAGGAGTTAGAGAGCAGCCTTGCCAACATGGTGAAAACCTGTCTCTACTAAAAAAATACAAAAATTAGCTGGGCATGGTGGTGCATGCCTGTAATCCCAGCTACTCGAGAGGCTGAGGCAAGAGAATTGTTTGAACCCAGGAGGCAGAGGTTGCAGTGAGCCAAGATTGTGCCACCGCACTCCAGCCTGGGTGATAGGGAAAGACTCTGTCTCAAAGAAAAAAAAGGAACTATGGATTTGCTAAGGCCAATAGTCTCTCTCCCCCTTAGTAAAACGTGTTTTGGTATAAAAGTCCAGATAATTGAACCATTGCCATTAGATGTTTCGAGGTTCCTGTTGACAAGATTTCAACACTTTTATTTTTAGTTTTTAGAGATGGGGCCTTGCTCTGTTGCCCAGGCTGGAGTGTAATATAGTGATCACGGCTCACTGCAACCTTGAACTCCCTGGCTCAAGGAAGTCTCCCACCTCAGCTTCCTGAGAAGGTGGGACAGGTGTGTGCTACCATGCCTGGCTAGTTTTTGTATTTTTTGTAGAGATGGGATTTTGCCATGTTGCCCAGGCTGGTCTCGAACTCCCAGGCTCAAGAAATCCTCTCACCTTGGCTTCTCAAAGTACTGGGATTACAGGTGTGAGCCACCATGCCTGATCACTTTCAACACGTATATTGTTGGGGTGAAACTTAAACATATGAGGATTTGTTCAAAGTATATGTAGACAAGGCAAAATTCCACACTGATGCATCCCACCTCAGACTGGACGTGCTGTGCAGAGTGAAGGTGGAAAACGAGCCAGAGGTCCTGAACTGATCAAATAAATCTCCCTGGGGAACAGGCATTTGGCATCCCATTCCACAGGATGGTGTAGATGTGGCTTATAGAACCAGGATTATTCACAAAGAGGTTGTTCTTCTGCATGTAACGGCTGGAAGAGCCATGTACTTGGATGTGTCAGCACCAGGGAGGGCACAGGCTGGGCTGGTGGGCCTGGGAAGTAGGGGAGGTGGGGAAGGAGGCCATCTGGCAGGGGCTGAACATTTGCAGAGGAGGCTAAATGGTTCCAAGGAGATACTTAGAAGCTAGTCACAATGGGTGAGTCATAAAGAGAAAGCTGGAGCTGGGGATCCTGGAGGGAGATGATCAGAAGTTTGGTTCACAGGACTCAGGTGGAACAGGACTTGCTGGAGAACCCAGGCTGGATGAGACTTAAGGCAAGCAGTCCAACGTAGCCTCACAGTGCAGAGCATGGGCTTTGGATCCTGCCCCCACCCTAGCTTTGTGACCTTGATTGAGCTACATAACTTCTCATGTGTAAGGTGCTCATCATAATGCTTCTGACCTCAGTGGTTTGTTATGTTTCAGGAAATGATGTCAGTGATTCCATAGTCCCAGCCTCAGCACAGGGCAGCCACCTTGAAGCTCTTAAATATCACTGTGGTTAATACAGAGAGGAAAACCAACTGTAACGTGCTGCCCAAATATAAGTTTTACTCATATTTTGATATGGATAGCTTGGAAAAAGTTGGAGGGAATGGCTTTTATTATGAGGCATCTATGAAGGATCAGGAATGGATATAGACAAGGAACTAGTAATGGAAAGTGTTAAACGTGGAGCCCCTGGAAAACCAGAAATGAGGCTGAGCACTAAGGAAGAAACAAATGAAGGTGACGCTAATGGTAAGTGGGGACGGAAAGAGGGTTGCCTTAAAGACCTCTGCAGTTAGGGAGTGGGCAGGGTGTTGAACCAAGAAGGGAAAATTGTGGTTTAAGAATATGTATACAGAAGATACATGTAATCACATGCTGTTTGACCTTCTATTGAATGACTTATTCAGATTAATACATCATTCATCAGACTTCATTCGTGATCTCTAAGAGTGACATCCGTTTCCTTGGGGTATGATAAGAATTTGTTTGGTTCTTCTTTTGCATTTTTATTTTATTTATTTCCTTTTTTTTTTGGGTACAGAAAGTTCATTACAAGTCTTGTCCAGCAATGTGCCTCTCCTGGCCCTAGAGTTCTTGGACACAGCCCAGGCCAAAGAGAAGGTCTTTCTCCCCATGGTCAGCCACACGTTCCACATGCCCACAGAGGAGTCCGACACCCCACAGCAAGGCAACGACCTACCCGAGTCCTCAGCAAACACCAGCCAGCCCAAGCAGGGTGACATCCCCAAGTCCCCAGAAGAAGCCATCCAGCCCAAAGAGGGTGACATCCTAAAGCCTGAAGAGGAAACAACTGAGTCCCTGGAGGTGGACATGGTGAAAATTATCCTGAGCAAGGAGGACTTTGAGGCAGCACTGAAGGAGGCTGGGCAGAAGCTGGTAGCTGTGGACTTCTCAGCCACATGGTGTGGGCCCTGCAGGACCATCAGACCATTCTTCCATGCCCTGTCGGTGAAGCACGAGGACGTGGTGTTCCTGGAGGTGGATGCTGATGACTGTGAGGAGGTGGTGAGAGACTGTGCTGTCATGTGTGTCCCAACCTTTCAGTTTTATAAAAAAGAAGAAAAGGTGGATGAGTTTTGTGGCGCCCTTAAGGAAAAACTCGAAGCAGTCATTGCAGAATTAAAGTAAACGTGTATTCTGCATTGTACACAGTCAGATGTTTATAGCTTTTGAGTTCTCTTTTATTATTTGCAAAAAAGATCAGGTATAACAAAAGTGTATGTCCAAATGGCACTGCTTGTACATGGTAATATTAATTCCACTCTTTTCAAAAAACAGTCCAAGTATTAAAGCACGTTGTGACTATGTTTCTGTTGGTAGGAGAGTGTAAATTTAGAAATTCCTCTGGTGAAGATTGGTATGTCCCACTGTCTCCTGTTTTTCAATCTTGATATGTATTTATGTTTCACTTGCCCTTGAAAATTCCACTATTTAGTGTTTGCAGCAAGACTGAAAGTTTAGATAATTTTTCTGTAGAGGTGCATGATTGAAAGATGAATAGAAACTTCTTTTCTCATGCTCACATATCTTTGGGGATTCTGATAAGATAATTTGGGAAATAAGGAATTTGAAAGATTCACGTCTTAACTAATCTCCTTCTTGAGCCGGGAGTGCTTAGAGGCCTTGGGAAATTCAGTGGGTTGTCCGAAACCTGATTTGTTGGTGACGGAACTGAGATCAATGCTGCTTCCAGATTTCAAGTCCAGGGCTCTATCTACTCTAATCTATGCTCACAAAAATCTGAGACAAGAGCCCAGAACTTCCGGTTTCTCAGAAGTTGAAGTCTTCCGGATCTTTGCTGCCATTATGACATCATGCCCTGATGGCAGATTTCCCGGTTTGTCTCTGGTAACTGGGTTCCTAATACCTAGACCTTCCTCTGACTTTTTTTACTTAAATTGGTTCTTGTTTTCAATATTGAACAAACCCACCTTTAACATGACTCTACCAGCTTAGACATATAGGCCTAGACTTTAATGAATTAACCTAATCATGGTTCTACCAGAGTCTCACTAAGTTGTTTGGACAACTTAGTGAGCCTCAGATGTCTGTAAGCCCAAAGGCCCAGGTCTGAACCATAGATGGAGGCTTAGTCCAGAGTGGGTTTTTTTAAATGAATAAAATCAGCTTCATTAGGTATAACTAATAGACAAAGAACTGCACATATTTAATGGAGGGAGTTGGATGACTTTGGATGTGTGGCATATGCCGTTGATTGCCATCTCCACCATCAAAGTAATTAACACCTTTATTGCCTCCAGAAGTTTCCTTGTATCACTGTGCTTTATCGTTATTACTATCATGGTAAGAGCGCTTAACAAATCTACTCTCCTAACACATTTTTAAGTGACCAGTACTGTTTCTTAAACTAGGGTCATGACGCCGCACAGCAGATCATGGAACTTACTCATTGGTGAAGCTGAAACTTAATACCATTGAACAACTCCCTGCTGCTCCTTCCCCCACTCTCTGGCAGTCACCATTTTACTTTTTGCTGGTCCAGAGTTTTTTTTGAATTTGAATTCATTGCCAACATTTAAAATATTGGATTTTTTTTTTTTAATCTAGATGGCTAGCTTTTCTTGAAACATTGTAAGATCTGGCAGTCCTGGCTTGCTTCATCTCAAGAAAACCAATCTAACCTTGGGGTCTGAGTGGCAGCTGCCTCCATCTGATAGGGCATGCTCTCTCCAGTCTTCTGGGGCAGAACCTGGCTGGCTTCTTCACGTAGCCAGCTGAGTTGCAATCCCTATCTTAAGTTCAAGACTGGGACTGGGTGGGTGGATCACCTGAGGTCAGGGGTTTGAGATCAGCCTGGCCAACATGGTGAAACCCTGTCTCTACTAAAAATACAAAAATTAGCCTGGCGTGATGGCACGTGCCTGTAATCCCAGCTACTCGGGAGGCTGAGGCAGGAGAATCGCTTGAACCCAGGAGGTGGAAGTTGCAGTGAGCTGAGGTACTGCCACTGCACTGCAGCCTGGGCAACAGAGAGAGACTCTGTCTCAAAACAACAACAACAACAACAAACAAATTCACTGAGAAATGAAAACAAGAAAATAAAAAGCAGGTCAAAATACTGAAAACAGAATTATCTCTATTTTATTTAAATTGAACAAAAGGCACAATGTGTTGTCACTGGCTATCTCTGTGTGAGAATATTTTTTTCTTTCATTCTCATTTTGTTTATCCTGATTACTTTATATACTAAAAGAAAAAACAATCAATGGAATACTTTGAAGACGCCAACTGTTTAGATACTGCCGGGGACACAAACAACTGCTAGAAAATACAAAATCTGGGAAGCCTGAGCAAGGGGGAGTAGGTGAATGGCCCAAACTCAAGGGTGTTCTGGCAGAGCCTCCCAATGCTGGCTTTATCCAGAGTTTCTGTATTCCAGTTGTGCATTTTGGGCCTTCTAGCCTTCAGATTACAAATGGTCTAAGAACAGACCAAATCAGAAGTTCCTCTGTTTGGAGATGAACTATGTAAGTGATCATGGGTGTTATGGGGTAGGTGATATATTCATTTTTTCATTGCAACTGACAAAATGCTGACTCAAACCTGCTCCGGCAAAAATGAGAGGATATTGAATCTTGAAAATGGCAATTCTAAGGAGATCAACTATTTAGGTAGATTCAGGGATTCAAACATCAGAACGCAGATTTCTACCTCTTAGCTTTACTGTTCATCTTGATTTTATCATCAGTTGCTTCCGTGGCTCATAATCACAGATAAAAAGGTGAGCCTGTCTCCTAATAACCCCAACAAAAGTCACAGGAAAGACTCTGATTGGCTGTATCATGTGCCAATCTCTGAACCACTCTGTGTATTTGGAAGAGTTGAAGGACTCCCGATTGGTCAGGCTTGGTCACTTGGAGCAGGGTCAGTCCCATCAAGCCTGAGGAGCTGAGTGGATTACCATGGAAATGGAAGGAAGGAAGATCTGTCTGTAGTCAGACATATAGATTGCAAGGGATGGCATTTCAGCACTCGACATTAGACCAAGATACCACATTAAAAATATGGAGAATATGGTCAGAATCACTCTTATCTCACTTATAAATCCCCATGAAATACCAAACCCAATAAGAAGAGGCTATGCATTTATCAAGTTCCTTTTAAACACATCTTCTCATTTCACTTTCATCCAATCTGGTTTCCTTGAATCTGTAACTATCCAGCCTTAAAACTAAATAGTTTCTATGCCTTATTCAAATGACAAATGATCTTATGATAGTAAGTAACTTTTGCTAATGTTGGCATATGGGATATAAATCAAAAGAGAATATGAAGCCTGATGAATGAATGCTTAGAAAGAGTCAAAGTGTGGCTGGGCACGGTGGTGGCTTACACCTGTAACCCAGCACTTTGGGAGGCCGAGGCAGGTGGATCACCAGGTCAGGAGTTCGAGACCAGCCTGGACAATAGACGAGCCTGGCAAACTTGCTGAACCCTGCCTCTACTAAAATTACAAAAATAAGCTGGGTTTGGTGGTGGGTGCCTGTAATCCCAGCTACTCGGGAGGCTGACGCACAAGAATTGCTTGAACCCAAGAGGTGGAGGTTGCAGTGAGCTGAGATCATGCCATTGCACTCCAGCCTGGGTAACAGAGCAAGACTCTGCCTCAAGAAATAAAAGAGAAAAAGAGAGAAAGAAAAGAAAGAAAGAAAGAGAAAGAAAGGAAAGAAAGGAAAAGGATATAAACAGGATGTGATAGTTCTGGGGTCTGTTCTTCTAGTGATGCTTTTGAAACACGTTTTTCTCTAAATTTGAACAATCTGGTTCTTCATAAACTATGCCTTCAGTGTTCAACACTTCTGCCTTTTTGAGACTCAAATGGTATTTCAAATAAATTATATTCAGCAAATACTAGAAAGTTATGGTATGTTGTTACTTAGAATTCTATAGTGATTTTTGGCGGATTTTTAAGTTTCCCAGAACTTGTAAGAGAACTGTGAAACGCTACACTCTATGGAGATAAAAGTTAACTAAAAAACAAAGCAAACCAAGAGATAAAAGGAAACGTTAGGCTGCAAGTTTTGAAATAATAATGGCACTTGAACCACGAGATCCTTTAACACCCACATGAAAATAGATACCTAGTGCAACAATGACAAATATTTGGATGTAGATATTACGGAGTCAGATAAAACTCAAGGCTTTAGCCTAAAGTTTTAAGGAAATCAAAAATTTCAAATTCCAGAATGGAAAAAAGATAATTTATAGGAAAATGAAGAAGTTGATGATAGATAATGGTAAATAGGAAGAAGTTAGGGCCAGTAGTGACAGGTAGTAGTTGAAATGAAGAAAAGTGGATTGTGAAAACAATGGAAAAGAAAATGTGATTGTCCTATTACATATTGATTCGAAGTGCATATTACTTTTACACAAGTCGAGGGTCATCTTTGCTTAGGTTAAGATGGTAATTTCAAGTAACAGGCAGATATGGCATGGAGAAAGACAAGGAAGAGTAAGGTTGTCCTCCTATGTTACGTTTCTGCTGACCTTCATGCTGTTTTCATGAATTCCCGGTTTAGAAAACTAAAAGTTCTCTGATCTCTGGAGAGGCACCTTTCTGGTAGGTCTTGAGAAAGGGTGAAAACAAAACAAAACAAAAATGCTGCTTCTCTCTCCCTGCCCTATGAAAGCCTCAAAACCTTGGTGTTTAAAAGACAAAGCTAAATGCAACTCTAATGACTCATAGATCAATATCTTTCACTGACCTTAGGAAGATACACAAGAAAGTCACCAGTTACCTAATGATTCTCAGTTTAGAAAGGGCAGAGGAGGCTCGCCGCCTAAGAAAGGCTTCCTTTAAGTCACACCAGTTAACATGGCCAGACTGAAATGTATTGCCATGTTATCAGAAGCAGCTAAATAACTGGAATTCGAGAGCAGTTCAACCTTAATGGGTTTTTTTTTTTAGACAGGGTCTTGCTCTGTCACCCAGGTGGAGTGCAGTGGCATGATCATAACTCACTACAGCCTCAATCACCTGGGCTCCAGCAAACCTCCCACCTTGGCCTCTCGAGTAGCTGGGACTATAGGCGCACCCCACCACATCTGGCTAATCTTTAAAAATTTTTAGTGGAGATGAGGTCTTACTATTTTGCTCAGGCTGGTCTCGAACTCCTGAGATAAAAAGATCCTCTTGCCTTGGAATCCCAAAGTGCTGGGATTATAAGCATCAGCCACCATACCAGGCTGATTTTTTTTTTTTTTTTTGATACTGTTTCTTACTCTGTTGCCCAGGCTAAAGTGCAGTGGCATGACCATGGCTCACTGCAGCCTCAGCCTCCCAGACTCAAGTGATCCTCCTGCCTCAGCCTCTCAAGTAGCTGGGACTACAGGCACCTGCCACTATGCCCGGCTATTTTCTTTTTTTAAGGTGAGGTCTCATTATGTTGCCCAGGCTAGTCTCAAACTCCTGGGCTCATGATCCTCTGCCTTAGGTTCCCAAAGTGTTGGGATTATAGGTGTGAGCCACCTCACCCAGCCCAGTAATGGACTTTGATGATTTCCACCCTATGTTCATTCCCCTAATTACTTTGATTTCTTACTGTGAGGTTAAAATTACTCACACTTACTTCCAGACACTTTCCATTTGTTTTGGCATTTGAAGGTTTTTTTTTTAAAAAAAAGTATTTATAAATCCAAATTATAATCCTACATTATTTTGGATTGTTATTTTTATATATGTATATGTCAGACATAAACATGCTAAAATAATGTTGGTAGTTACATAAATTGGATGCCGGTGGTCATCATTCATCCTCTTGAGGCCCACCTATGGCACTTATTCTTTCCTTATGTGCTTAAAAAATAAAGACCAAGATTTGTTATGTGTGGTTCAAATGCTACTCATGTTTATTATTGATATTCAGGTTGAAGGCAGAAAGATCAATGCATGTCAGAAAAGCGACTGTTACAGCAATGAGCCCTATTTGCAGCCCATAGACAGACTGTTTCAAATGCAATGAATATTCAGAGTTCACAGGTATCCTCTAGGAAAACTGTTTGCAGGTGAATGCAAAACTGAAAACTCTTCTATTTTGAATTAAAATTAATAAATTACCATCTAATTCTTAGGATTCTTCTATACTTTATTTATTTGCTTAAACATGAGGTCTTGATAACCCTAGTTTTATCTCCATGAATGAAAATTACATTCCTTTTTAACAATTCAAGTGAAACACATCCAAATCTCCCCTCTCCAGGAAGAACAGTGGTTGAGCTGATCAGCAAAGGAATGGGGAGTTCCTTAAGGTCAGGGGGACTGAGAGTAGAGGTCCCTCTCATCCCAGGCAGCAGAGGAAGCCAAAGAAGCTGAAAATCAAACAATGAGGTTGAGGCACAAGAAACCATGAGGGGACTTCAAAACCACAGGGGATCAGTGGGTATGAGTCAGAATCTGGTTGCTGGGTGTGGAGATGAGATGCGTGGGTGTGAGATGACATAGGGAAGGCATGGGAAGCAGAGGAGGAGTGACCTGGGATCACCACTGATGAATGGGCTGAGAAGCGGTGCAGAGTTGGGTCATCCTGGCTTCAAGTGCCTCGGTTGGACCAGCTCTGCTCCTCCCATAGCTGAGCATGTGCATGTCACCCAGCCACACACTTGCTATTTCTTTTCTAAGTAGATTATTGAACTTCACCACACATCTAAAGTAGTACTGCTTATGAAATTTTCAGAAACTGGATAGCTGCCAGTAGATCATGCTTCCCAATATCATTGAAAATTAGGTAATATGGTAGGTGGCAAAAAATCCATCTGAAATACAGGCTTTTTAATACCATAATGGGGCTTGCCATTGCTTGATAAAAGACAAAAAACAAAGTTTACTAATGAGTGGGAAAATGTTGAGCATTTGGATCTGAGTCTTCCTTTGGCATCATTTGCACTTAAATTTTGATACTTTTCTACCCTATTATTTTGTTTACAAAAAGGGAGAAATGCAAACCCGAGTATCTAGGGATGAAATACCATGTTATCCAGGATTTGTTTTAAAAATGCTAAGGCAGACCGGGCACAGTGGCTCATGCCTGTAATTTCACCACTTTGGGAGGCCAAAGTGGGAGAATTGCTTGAGGCGAAGGAATTCAGGCCTGCACAGTGAGCTATGATTGCACTGCTTCTCTCCATCCTGGGTGACAGAGCGGACCCAGTCTCTCTTACGAAGAAAAAAAATACCGAGAATTGCACAGTAATCATAGGGAAATTTATGCATAATTTAGGTAGAATATTATTTTTCACCATGCCTCAGTCATTTTTATAAGAGAATTAGAAATGGAAAATAATTTATAGAAAACAACCTGTTGGCTGAATGTTTTTTATATTTTCAACTATTGGTAGTTCTATCACATAGGTACTTTTTGTAGCGGGGAGACCGCATAAGTGCCGAGGTAGGAATCAGAAGCCTCAGCCTGTCTTTATATAAATAATGAAGAAGAAAATAACTAGAGATATAACCATAGTCATTATTCACAGGTAATCTTAGTTATTCACGTGATCAGTTATTCATAGGTGATTGTAGTTCTTTTACTAATGCCTTTCAGGTCGGAAGCGTGAACCTGGGGTGACATTGTGAAAGGAATGGCCCTAAGGCAAGACGCTTTAAGCGCTCTGTAACTCCTGTGTAAGGGCTGCTGAAAGGCGCCTCAGCTGTGCAGCAGCACCAGCAGTGGGAAAGTGCCCGCTGTTTAGCCAGCTAGGGAAGGAGATGGCCGAGATGTCTCCTTCCCTGGAGGAGTTAGGAGAAAACTCTGCCTTCCAAGCTCTTGCAGTAGGCCTGACGGCTGTCAGGTAAACCAGCAGACATCCCGGGGCTTAATTGTCTCTGTGTGATGCTGTGTTTCAGTGGTCACGTTTCAGGTTCACTCTCATGTTCTGCTTCTGCACCTGGTTCCTTTTTTCTTGGAAGAGATAACCAGTAAAAGTAATATAAATCTTAATGTCTTTGTTCTTTTTTAACAAGTATGGAACAGTGCTGACGCATTATGCTCCTTACCTCATCTCGGCTCCCTGAAAGTCTTGGGCCCCTACCTATATGACATGTGATGTACTTGACCCTATCACTGACCACCAATGCCACGCCCTACCTACCCTGCCCCCAGCTTTGTACTCAATAAAAGTCAGAGCACCTAGGCACTCTGGGCCACTGCCAGACTCCGAGCTTTGGCTGGCAGTGGACCCCCGGGCCACTCTCTTTTCTCTATCTCTGTGTCTTGCATCTTTTATTTCTTTAGTTTCTCATCTCCACACCAGCAGGGAGGGGCTCACAAGACCCTGTAGGGCTGGACCCTACACTTTTTTGTGTGTATGTGAGACAGTTTTGCTTTTGTCACCCAGGCTGGAGTGCAATGGTGAAATCTCGGTTCACTGCAACTTCCTCTTCCTGGGTTCAGCCTTCTGCCTTCTGAGTGGCTGGAATTACAGGCACCTGCCATCATGTCTGGCTAATTTTTGTAGAGATGGGGTTTCACCATGTCGGCCAGACTGGTCTTGAACTCCTGACCTCAAGTGATCTGCTGGCCTCAGCCTCCCAAAGTGCTTGGATTACAGGCGTGAGCCACTGAGCCCAGCCAAAAAAGACAAAAACATACCTTAAGAATCAAAAATCTAATCCATTCACTGACCTGGGTGGGAAGGGCAGACTTCTCTGAGAAGTTGGGAAGACGTAGATACCATATATCACTTGGAACTGAGAACAACTTTTCGAAAGACTGTGTTTCTGGCCAAGCCTGGTGGCTCACGCCTGTAATCCTAGCACTTTGGGAAGCCGAGGTGGGTGGATCACCTGAGGTCTGGAGTTTGAGACCAGCCTGGCCAACATGGCGAAACCCCATCTCTATTAAAAATACCAAAAAAAAAAAATTATCTGGGTGTGGTGTCGGGCACCTGTAATCGCAGCTACTTGAAAGCCTGAGGCAGGAGAATTGCTTGAACTGGGAAGGGAAAGTTGCAGTGAACTGAGATCGCATCACTGTACTCCAGCCTGGGCAACGAGAGTGAAACTCTGACCTACCAAAAAAGAAAAAATTAGCTGGGCCTGGTGGCATGCACCTGCAGACTCAGCTACTTGGGAAGCTGAGGCAGGAGAATTGCTTCAGCCCAGCAGGTGGAGGTTGTGGTGAGCTGAGATCAAACCACTGCACTCCAGTCTGGGCAACAGAGTGAGACCCTGTGTCAAAATAAATAAATGAATAAATAATAACATTTCTGCGCCTTGGGTTCTTTGGCAGAGATAGTTTTAACCAAGTCATTAAACTGGCGTGAAGTTTATTAATACCAACTGTAGAGGGCTGAATGGTAGCCCCAAAGACATCAGGGTCTAATCCTATAAACCTGTAAGTGTTACTTTATTAGGAAAAGAGGCTTTGCAGACGTGATTAAGTTAAGGATCTTGAGATGAGGAGATAATCCTGGATTATCCGGGTGATCCAAATGCCATCACAAGTGTCCTCAGACAAGAGACGTAGGAGATTCAACACACACTGAGAAGAAGGCAGTGTGAAGACAGAAGCAGCAGCTGGAGCTATGTGGTCACAGACCAAGGCTCCCTGCCAGCAGCCACCAGAGGTGAAGAGCAGATTCTCCCATGAAGATTCCCAAGGGAGCACGGCCCCGTCAACACCTTGATTTTGGACTTCCGGCTCTAGAGCTGTGAGAAAACACCTGTTGTTTTAAGTCACCCAGTTTGTGATAATTTGTTACAGTCATTAAAAAATGAAGGCACCAGTGAATAAAATGTTTTTGCAAAAGGTGCTTAAATGCAAGATAGCAATGAGGAGTCAGTGTTCAGATATATTTAAGGGCAATGTGTTCCTGCGTATGGAGTAAGCATTTCTAGTATGTTTTCTTTCTTTTTTTTTTAATCAAGCTTTCTTTTAAAATTGTTTTTAATTGACAAATGATAATTGTGAGATACCGTCTCACGCTAGTCAGAATGCTGATTATTGAAAGGTCAGGGAACAATAGATGCTGGTGAGGATGTGCAGAAATAGGAACACTTTTACACTGTTGGTAGAAATATAAACTAGTTCAGCCACTATGGAAGACAGTGTGGCGATTCCTCAAGGATCTAGAACCAGAAATACCATTTCACCCAGCAATCTCATTACTGGGTATATACCCAAAGGAATATAAATCATTCTACTATAAAGACATACACACACACATATGTTTGCACTATTTGCAATAGCAAAGACGTAGAACCAACCCAAATGCCCAACAATGATAGGCTGGATAAGGAAAATGTGGTACATATACACCATGCAATACTATGCAGCCATAAAAAAGGATTGAGATTGTGTTCTTTTCAGGGACGTGGATGAAGCTAGAAGCCATCATCTTCAGCAAACTAACACAGGAACAGAAAACCAAAAACCAACATCTCACTCATAAGTGAGAGTTGAACAATGAGAACACATGGACACGGGGAGGGGAATAGCACACACTGGGGCTTGTCGGGGGTGGGGGCGAGGGGAGGGAGAGCATCAGGACCAATAGCTGATGCATGTGGGGCTTAAAACATAGACGACGGGTAGATAGGTGCAGCAAACCACCATGGCACACGTATACCTATGTAACAAACCAACATGTTCTGTGCATGTATCCAGGAATTTAAAGTTAAAAAAAAAATTACATTCCCCCCAGCAGTGTACAATGGTTCCATTTTCTCCATATCCTCACCAGCATTTGTTATTGTTTGTCTTGTGGATATTAGTCCTTTTAAGTGGGGTGGAAAAAAAAAAAAACATCGACCCTTCTTTTTTTTCTTTTTTAATTTTTTTTTTTGGAGATGGTGTCTTACTCTTGTTGCCTAGGCTGGAGTGCAGTGGTGTGATCTCGGCTCACGGCAACCTCTGTCTCCCAGGTTCAAGCGATTCTCCTGCCTCAGCCTCTCCAGTAGCTGGGATTACAGGCGTGTGCCACCACGCCCAGCTAATTTTTGTATTTTTAGAAGAGACAGTGTTTCCCCACGTTGGCCAGGCTGGTCTTGAACTCCTGACCTCAAGTGATCCACCTCCCTCAGCCTCCCAAAGTGCTAGGATTACAGGCATGAGCCACTGCGCCCGGCCTTTTAATTATTTTTAATTGACAAATGATAATTGTATATATTTATTGGGTACAATGTAATTTTTTGATATATGTATACATTAAAAAAAGATTCAATCAAGTTAATTAACACATGCATCACCTCACCAACTTACCATTTTTTTTTTTGTGGTAAGAACATTAAAAAATCTATTCTTTTAGCAATTTTGAAATACGCAATACATTATTATTAGCTGTGGTCACCATGTAGTATGATAGATCACGAAAATGTATTTTTCTAGTCTAACCGAAACTTTGCACACTCTGGTCAACATCTTCCCTTTCCCTACCTCTTTTCTTCCCTGCAGCCTCTGTTTCTACAAGTTCCCTTGCTGAGTTCCCAGACCTAAGTCAATTTTCACATTCCGAGCTTATGGACTGAAGAGACGGCCAAGTCTCCAGGAGGAAGGAGGCAGCAATAACATGGTAAAGAAATACCATGATGATTCCCCCAGGACTGTCCCAAAGGGACCTATGGCCATTTACTTGGGTTACTATATATCGGGGAGGAGGGAAAACCCAGACCTTGCAAAGATTGTTGGAAACAGGGACTCAGTTGACATGAATACCTCGAGATCTGAAATGTCATCTTGCGTGTGTCCCTTCCCCATCCCACCTTAGAGCCCTGGCTGAAGACATATGTTTTATAGGTGTACAATCAGCCCCTTGCTTGTCCCCCTTCTACTTAGTGGTCATTTTCTTGGGCCCTGGCAGATGAAATAACACCTTCTTTGGGTCCATGGTATGGGGGGTAGGAGCTATCACAATAGGGAAGGCTAAGTAGGAGCCTCTAAAGCTGCCCCCAACCCCAGGACCAAATCAGTATATCGAAGCAATATTGCATCACAGAGTTTAATGCCTATTAAAGCCTCAAAGGTTACAAGGTGGTGGTCCCTCCTATCATGTCTCCATTTGCTCAGCCAGTCTGACGCTTGCAGTCACCGGGTTGTAGAATGCCACAAGCCTAACCGAGCTGCGGTCCTACGGTAGCTGCCGAACAGAGCAGTATTGTTGCTAAAGCAGATTATGAAAACCTCAGGTACATGATATGTGGCCACTGATTTGGCAAATGTGTTCTTTTCTATTCTGAAGAGCAGCAGTTTGTATTCATGTGGAACGGACAACAGCATCAATTGACTGTTTTGCTCCAGGGCGTTGTGAACTTTTCCACCCTCTGTCATCATATAGTATGAAGAAACCCAGACAGTCTGGACATCCTGCGGAACATTACAGTGATCCATTACATGGGTGACATCATGCTGATTGGGCAGGACAAACAAGAGGTAGCCAGCATTCGAGAGGTCTTGGTAGGACAGTGGAGATTCAGAGACCTGGCACTTTAGGGAAACTTTCAGGGGTTCAGTAATCAGAAGTGTGCCGGGATACCTCCACCAAATTAAAAGATACATTCTTGCACTCACATCTCCTACCACAAAGAAGGAAACACTGTGCCCAGTAGGTCACCTGGGCTGAAGCTGTATTCCTAGCACGGAATGTGGTGAGCAAAGACAGATGAGAAAAACTACAGAGGAAGGAGAGGGAGGGAGCTAGCAATGGGGTCTAAGGTTGATTTAAACCCACTGCCAAAAAGAATAGGTCCATCCTAAGTCTGAAACTAGCAAAATAGTGTCTGAGTTGTTCAGAGCACAGACTACAGACAAGAGAATCAAAAATCTGCTTATTTTAAAGGGCTAGTCTTGGAAATACATAGCTTCTGGGGCAGAAAAAGCAAAGCAAAAAAAAAGAAGGGAATTTGTCAATACCAAAAACCACATATACTCTTACCTTTTGAACTACAAGTCCCATTTCTAGGAATCTACCCTTTAGATATACCTCCAACAATATGAAAATACATATGCACAAGGTTATTCATTGCTCACTACAAAGACTTGCAGTGGGGTGGGCGTGAGACAGGAATATTTTCACCTTGCATTCATCTACTGAACTGACCAATTTATGAACCAAGCTTGGGCTCTTTCCTCTTCTACCACCTGGTTGTACAGAACCCTCCATGTGGCCATGGGTGTGAGCCTGAGGCAGGGAGCTGGGGCAACCATTGTGGGTGACATAGGGTTTGGGCAATTTGCTCATTGGTTGTTAATTGCAAGATATTAGAGACAGCCTAAGTGCCCATACATGGGAAAGTGGTTGAATAATATCCACTGACCGGAGTACTATGTGGCTGTAAGAACAAGGCAGTGCTTTATGATCTGTTACAGAGTGTAACTAGTACAACTAGCAAATATCCCATGTCTAGGATATCTTAAGTGAAAAAAGCAAAGCAGAAGAGTATAATATTCTCCACTTCAAGTAAAAATGAGCATTATACAGCTTAGGCAACATAGGGAGACCCTGTCACTACAAAAAATTAAAAAGTTAGCCTGGCATGGTGGCACACCCCTGTGGCTCCAGCTACTCAGGGGACTGAGACAGGAGTGGTTGAGCTCAGGAGGTTGAGGCTGCAGTGGGCTGTGTTCATGTGACTGCACTCCAACTGGGCAATAGAGCGAGACTTTGTCTCAAAAACTAAAAGTGCATTATATAAGAAAATATACATACATCTCCTCACTTGTGCCAAAGAGTAAATTAGGAGCTGAAATTGGTTACCTACAGGTGTTGGGAGAGAACAGAGGGGAAAGAATGGTATTGCTGAGAATGGGGTCACAGGATTCAGGGAGAGATACTTTGCTAACGATGTTCATACTTAGAACTATGCTAATGTTGACTCTTAGAGCCACGTTAATGCTTTACAAACTCCCAAAATGAGTGGTTAAAACAATGGGGATGGGAGAAAATTGGAATACTAAAACTATAAATGAATTTACTATAATTACGTTATGAATGAATAACATAACCATACTGAAGGGGTGGGAGAAAAAAGCACTAGACAGAGTGACTTTGGAAAACAGTATTTTGATGGTATATTGTAAAGGAAAAAGCAAAATGAGCTAGACACAGACATTGTACTCTAGTTTCCTGTCTGTTTTTCACAGGGGAATGCAAGAAAGAGACTCCTTCATATGCATATCATAATGTAGCAAATCAGTAAATTTATGGAAGGTGATGAGACTCAGATGTTATTAAGAACATCATAAGGAAGAGAAACTATATTTCCAATTCATTTAGTGGAAGTGGATCATCATAAAGGTCTTTATCCTCATGGTCTTCACGCTGAGTGGGCTGAGGAGGAAGATGAAGGGAGTGGCTGGTCTTGGTGTCTCAGGGGTGGCAGAGGTGGAAGAAAATTTCCATGTAAGTGGACCCACACAGTTCAAATCCATGCTGTTCAGGAATTAACTATAATTCAAAATAAAAATTAGAAAACTAAATGTATGTTGAGCAGCTTCCGTATCTCAGGCCCTGTTGCAGATGCTAGAGAGTTGCCAGTGAACAGCGTAAGGCATGAGGTTCCTGCTCTCATGAGGCTTACATAAGTCATAGGTCTCAAGCTAATCACTCACCATTTGTAATAAAGACAATGAGAATATTACCCTGTACAAATTGAATTATTCTGACTGAAGGTTTATTTATTTATTTATTTTATTATTATTATTTTTTGAGATGGAGTCTTGCTCTGTCACCCAGGCTGGAGTGCAATGGCACAATCTTGGCTCACTGCAACCTCCACCTCCTGGGTTCAAGTGATTCTCCTGCCTCAGCCTCCTGAATAGCTGGGATTATAGATGCCCGCCACCAGACCTGGCTAATTTTTGTATTTTTAGGAGGGATAGGGTTTCAACATGTTGGTCAGGTTGGTCTCAAACTCCTGATCTCAGGATCCACCAGCCTCGGCTTCCCAAAGTGCTGGGATTACAGGCGTGAGCAACCACGCCTGGCGGTTTACATAATTTATAGCAACACTCGGCTTCTGTCTTAATGATGTCACAAAAGAAAATGTACAGTCAGGGACCAGGCATTGTTCACTACACTGCTGAACAGCTCTGTAATTCATATACTCATTTCCAAAAGTGCATAGTTATTAAGTCTTCTTGGGGGGCACAATCTAATTTCAGCTTAATGCGTTTCTTCTGAAATCGAACCATGCTGATAAGATTGATGTGTGATAAGCCACACCTGATAATTGCCCTTTATATGTAACGCTAGAAACTTCAAGAACGATCCATATACATTTAATTAAATCTATGACTTGTATCTGAATTGCGATTTCCTTTTTTTTTTGAGACAGAGTCTCGCTCTGTTGCCCAGGCTGGAGCGCTGTGGCAGGATCTCAGCTCACTGCAGCCTCTGCCTCCTGAGTTTAAGTGATTCTCCTGCCTCAGCCTCCTGAGTAGCTGGGACTACAGGCATGCACTACTACACCTGGCTAATTTTTGTATTTTTAGTAGAGGAGGGGTTTCACCATGTTGGTCAGGATGGTCTGGATCTGCTGACCTCGTGATCCACCTGCCTCGGCCTCTCAAACTCCTGGGATTACAGGCATGAGCCACTGCGCCCCACCTGAATTGTGATTTCATTTTCATGATTTAGCTTTACAATTCTTCAAAATCCACAATTCTATTGATCTTTGATCAGATTAAAAATAGGAACAATGAGAGTTGCCATGGCCATGTGCTCAGTTCGTTTGTCCCAGTTGTGTATGATCACCTTCCCCTGCATGAAAACTGGGTGAGGGGCAAACCTTGTGGTTCAGTCCTCCAGAGTCCTGATGCTCACTGGGCTTTTTCTCTTTGCCAGCATGCTCTGGCATTGGCAAACCAGTCATTTAGAGGGAGCTGAGAAGAGATAAACTGAATCTGAGAAAAGTAGGCAATGTGCGAGTTTTCCAAGGGTTCAAGAATTTTTATCACAGCTGTAAGGTCAAGTACAATGTTGTGAGTCACTAAGGTGGATACATCAAGTCTATCAGAATTTTTTCATTCCAAAAAAGAGCCTAGCTGCAAAGGCACGGCTTCTGCAATACAGGAAGGCATCCCTGGAGGATGTCGGAATGGGGATAACGGAGCCATCCACGCCTCCTTTCCTACAGACCCCTCTGGCCACTTTTCTCCCACCCAAGCTAACTCATTCTACTTAGTGAAATATTTGAAAGTTGCAGTTTCCCAAGCAGGAGTATGAGGCTCTGGTTATTTCTCTGTCTGTATTAGGTGACCTCTAACATGCCAGTGACCATTCATGCTCAAGGCTCGGAGGTTCAGTTTTCAGCCCAGAGCTGCTGCTCCTGAGTTCCCACCAGAACATTCTATTGCTTATTTAACATTTCCCCATGAATGTCTCAAAGGTATCTTACATTAAACTAGCCTAGTGATCTTTTCTTCCCTGCACCCCAACATCAGAATCTTGTCCTCTCTCCCCGTGACTGGTACCATTATTCAACCACCTGCACACACCAGAAGAAGGGGAGTGATTCCTCACTCTCCCTGCTTTCTCTTACCACCCCTGTATCTAATCAATAGGTGACTGGCTATTGATGCTACCACCTAAATATCTCTCAAACCCATTCATATTTTCTCCATCTCCACCGTGTCTACCTTAGCCTGAACTACCATTCTCTGCAATACTGTTCTCTATACGGCCATCCTCTGTCTTCTGAATTATAGCACTAATGTAAACAGTTCTTCCCATATTTCCTCTTACTCCCTCTAATCTAATCACCACATTGTAGTTAAGAGAACTTTTAAGAATTGCTCATATGACTCTATTGTTTAAATCCTTTCATGGTTTCCTATTTTCTTATGATAAAGACTCAGATCCTTAATATGACCTAAAACAATCTGCATAATCTGGCTTTTCAGCCTCATCTCCTGCTACTCACTACTCGCTTTATTCACCGTAACACATCAGCCTTTCTTTTACAATTTGCAGTAAGCCTTGCTCACGTCAGCCTGGCCTTTGCATATGCTGTTCCCCTTGCCTGGATATCCAGATATCCTTCAGAAGATACCTCTTATTACTCCCTAAAGGAGATCATCTCCAAACCCTCAACTCAGTTCCCACGGGTTACTCTCCCAGTACCGTAGACCTCTCGTTCCTAATATTTACCATAATTCAAATGAAATAATTGTATAGTTATTTCACATTTGTCTCTCACTCTTGAATATAAGCCTATTAGGGTAGGGACCACATCTATCAGCTCACTAGTAATCATCAGTACCTGCCATGGTGCTGGGCACACAGCAGTAACTTAATATTTAATATTAATAAGATAATAGTGCTAGAATCAGGCACTATTTTAAGCTCTTCATGTGTAGAAACTCACTGAATCCTGGTAACAAACCTAAAATGTAGGTATTATTATTCTTCTCATTTTACAGATGTAAAACAGGCACAGAGAGGTGAAGTAAGCTGCAAAGATCACACAGTGGAAAATGGAACTTGAACCCAGCAGTGCAGATCCAAAGCCTATACTTTCATTTTACTGCCTCTACATTTATTGAAAGCATGCCTGCTTAAATGTTCATTGAAGTGAATTACTCAGAGAATTGCTCATAAACAAATTCATAATTATAGAGCACCTCTACTGTAAAGTTTAACATGTTTAACCATGGAGAAGTTTTTTTTTAACTTTCCAGTACTGACACCATTCATACTGGAAACTCAAAAAAAAAAAAAATCTTTGCCAAGCCCTTAACAGATAACCTGTCCAAAGGGGAATACGATTAGTGATTCAAATAGGTTGAAATAATATTCAAGGCCTTTGTACCTTTTAGACTCACAAACATTTGGTTGCTTGATATGGTTAAAAGCATATATATGTGTATATATATATACATATTTGCTAATACTTTAAGGCCTTTCTGTGCTGCATTAACCAATCTAAAAAGAGCAAACAAAATGAACAGAGGTCCCATGGTTCATTACTCCTAGCTTAAATGTTAAACAATAAATAATTCAATTACATTTTAAATTGTTGCCTTGATCACTGTGGGTTGTCATTTTATTGTGGCTTTGGGAAGAGCAAAAATGCACAGAATAGAACATTGGGCAACTTCCCCTGCCCATAGTTGAGCTCTATTGCTGAGATGAGATGCTGTCATCTGTGTTTTCATTTCCACATTTAATAACGAAAGTAGCACTTGCCAACTATTACAAAGTTGTTCTGAGTAGGGTGTGATGATGTTTGTAAAGCGTGTAGTGCTAGAAGAAACGTACTAATAAATACCAAAGCACAAACCACTTAAATAGTGCACTATTTGATGGGAAGTAGATGATTCAAGATGACTCAGTCATTATTAATCTAATGCCCTAAAATATGAAAAGGGGATTAATCCCAAGATGTTTCACATATTCTTAGAATACCAGAATTTAAAATTCTGTATATTTTAAAACTATACCTATATGATTTTTGAAGAGAAGAGAAAAAAAAAACAGTTAATTCCAATGATAGAGGACTCAAATGGGCAGAGATTTCTTAATGTTACAGACTGGGAAACTGGAATACATCCAATTCAGGCTTCCCATTACACCCACGGTGAATAGGTGACCATTCATCCTTCCGTAGGGGAGTTACTGGGAATTTCCTCCACATGCTATTCTGCTAGTTGGCTGTTTGCACATGGGGGATTCACAAATGCTTTCTGGTAAGAGAAGTGTCCCTCCAGCTATGGAGGGACCAATTCAGCCTAGGCTAGCTTGCCCATGGAGGAGAGTTCTTAGGCTGGCAAAATACTGGAGTTTGTGAGGGCCTTTAGGGTTGTCAATTCACAACTAAACCTATGTGGGACACTATTATTTGGACTGATTGTCAACTTTAGCTTTTTTTTTTTCTTAAAACAAAATCAACTTTAACTCACATACAATTTTTTTTGTATTCTACCTTAATGATAATCGACATTTCAAAATAAATTTTGCGAATAGAAAGAAATAACAAGAAAGGTAAATTTAGAATATGCTTCAAACTACTTAAGCAGTCTATCCTCCTCGGAACTTCATGGCTGAAGATACATTCCTCCTGGGTGGCACCATCTTCTGTGAATGCCAGGGTGGTGATTCCAGCAGGCTGTTCCTGGACGGACTCTGATACCTGGATTGCACATGAAATCTTGGTGCCTATGTCTAGACTGCTGTTTCGTCTCATTTATTTTCTAGACAAACTGTGCTGCTCCACAGCAGTAGCATCAATATGTCTTTTGTTTCGTGGCGCTTCCTAGGGATTTAAATTCAAACCGTATCATACAATACAATAAAGGTTTATTTACAGCACATTCATTTGTTTCATTTGACATTCCTGTACCGGACTACCCTGGCAATCGGCTAAAGATTCGTCAGCAACTTTGCTCCTGGGATTTTTCTCATTTGGTTCAGTTTACTACAGCCTATCGTAAGTGATGCAGATGGATTTCTTTTGTAACATGTGAAGGTGACAACTGTGTTGGTTTGGGTCCATCATTAATCAAAATTCAAGATTACTAGGTTCGATGGTGTAGATTTTGACTTTTGTTTCTAGCTTCTGTGTGCTTTGTCACATTTCCCCTGCGACTCGTTTGCTTCCTAGACGGGGTGTGTTTCCTTATCTGATTTTGCATCACTGGAGAGAACTCAGGAAGCAGAAGAGGCTGGATTGGATACCACAGGGAATGCAGTCGTGCCAACAGAGGGATGGATAGAATTACAGAGCAAACGGACACATCCCCGCCTGTTCTCCACAGGGCAGATTTCATCAATATATTTTTAACATTGGGGCCTCGTTTCAGCCTTCAAAAGTTTTTTCTTTTTTAGCGCAAACTAGACGTGCTCTGAGAGCCAAAATTAGAGTCCGCGAACCCCACCCCATTCGCCTCCAACGGACCTCGCTCGCCTTCCCGCCCACAAACAGCCACTACTACACTTCCCAGCAAGCACCGCGCAGGACCAGGCACTCGGCGAAGGCCCCGCCCCGCAAGGGGCATGCTGGGAGTTGTAGTGAGTGGGCGCTTCCCCACTACTCTTCTTCCCTAGGCATTCCCACTTAGAAGACCGTGATGCGCTGCCAGAGCAGGTTATTTAGTTTCGTACTCGTAGCTCAACGTGACAGAGGACTGCATCTCCAGCCCTGCGGCTGCGCATCCGGTCTGTCCCGCGGGCCTTTGCCCCGCCTCTTTCCACACCCGTTCCCTTGACAGCTGGGCTGCGCGTGGAGCCGCGGCGAGCCCCGAGCGCGCAGGCGCAGCAGCCCGGCGCCGCGTTAGGCAGGCCTGGAGGGCGGGACGAGCGCGAGGGGTTCTTGGCCGCCGGGGCGCGCACGTAGGCACGCAGAGACCGTCACGTGGGGCGCCGAAGATCGCAGTGCGCGTGGCCGCGGCGGCTGGTGTGGGGTTGAGTCAGTTGTTAGACCCGGAGCTGCTGACCCAGCGGGTGGTCCTCCGAACCCGCGACACAGCGGCAGGCGTCAGGGCTCGGAAGCGGCGAGCCTGGCCCAGTCCTAGAGGTCGGCCGAGCGGGCACCGCCGTCGTTCCCCGCCCCCAGCCAGCAAACCGTCGCCGCGGGCGCGCCCCCGCTCTGCGCTGTCTCTCCGATGGCGTCCGCCTCCGGGGCCATGGCGAAGCACGAGCAGATCCTGGTCCTTGACCCGCCCACCGACCTCAAATTCAAAGGTAGGCAGGACGGGGACACCCCCGGGCTGGGTGGGGCGCGCGGACGGCTGGCGGCGGCGGGGGGCGCGGAGGGCACGTCGGCAGCCCTCGCCCGAGGGAGCGCCCCCTCCCCCACGCCCTGGTGTCTGCCCTTTCCCGGCTGCTGCCTCGTTGCCGCCTCGGCCGGCCTGCCCCACGCTCAGGCTGGCTGCTTCTCCTCCCGCCCGCCCGCGCTGCGGTGCGCGCGCCGGCCCGGGGGAGGCGGAGGGGAGCCGGGCCCTGGCGCCGCCGCCGCCGCCGCCATCTTGCGGTCCCGCGGGGGCGCCTCCCGGGTGTCCGGTCCCGCCCGCGCCGCGGTCGGCCCGGGCCGGCGTCCTTGGCTCCCAAGGCCGACGGAGTGCTTCGGCGCGGCGTGGGCGGGTGGGCACCCACGGGCGTGCGCTCAGGGCTGCGGCGGGGAGTGGGCTCTGGAGGTGGCGCAAGCTGCGTCCGTCTCCGGTTCCCGCTGTCAGCGGATCGGGGAGGCGAGGGCGCGGCGCGGGGCCCCTCGGGAGAGTCCCGGTCACGGCCCGGGGAGAGTTGGGTGCAGCCGGCCTAGGGCTCCGCGGAGGGCGTCGCTCCTCACCTTTCCGGCCTGTTTAGAACTCGGCTGTCAGGTGTAGGGCGCGCTGGTGAGGCGGAGGAGCCCGGAAGGTGCCTGGCGAAGGCTGCCCGGTGCTGTTGGCACGACCCCAAGCGCGTGCGGGTAGGAGCGATGCGTCAGCCGCGAACGCAGAGTTGTAGGTTCATAGTAGCGGGGCTTCCTGCCTTCTACGACATTTCAGTGTGCCACCCGCGTGCTTGCTTTTATTTAGCCCTTCAGTTGAGCTCCTCTGCTGAGAAGCCTTCAGTGCGTGTGACTTTTTTGCCTTTACATTTGCGGTTTCCTACAGACCCTGAGAAGGCTGATAAGGTGTTTGTCACCCAGCTCTGGAACTTTGTAGGTTTATTTTGTAGCACTGCCGGTGATGAGTTTTTAGTCTGACTTGGTGATCCTGGAACAATCCCAGGGGCTGTTTGATGATCCGTTTGCTTGTCAATATGTAGTGTAGTTTAGGAAAGAGAGTTAAACTGCACAGGTTTTTATTTTTATTTTTCTACCTAAGGAATACTGAAAGAGTGTGAATATCTAATAGAAAGTAGGTTCTTTCCTATCTTAAGTGTAACATGAGTCCCCGTTTGGAAGTCAGTGTCTTGTATTTCAATTGTTGAATGAGAACAATTTTTGAGAGCTGTATAGCAATTCTTGTGCTAAAAGAAACAGTGAAATCCTTTATTGTTGTGTAACAAGAGAAAACCAACTACATTGTTTTCCATAGGAAAAACTTTAGTTTTAGGAATTTAAAATATATTCTGAAATTACGGGATTAATATTGGATAACTACATTGCAAATTTTTTGGTGCATTTACAAATTTCTTTGAATAGAAATGTGAGTGAGCTACTTGTTGAGTAAGGATTTGGTTTTAAGACAAGGTGCAGTGAATGTATTTTATTGCAAGTTTATGTATGTTGTGTGATTTTACATGGTTTTAGCTGGGGGAAAACCTTTGAGGAATCATGCAGTGTCCTAACTCATCCATTATCTTGAAATAGTTTAATGTAAACCTCTGTGGTGGGTGAGTGGGGGTGTGTGGGGTGTGTGTGTGTGTGTGTGTGTGTGTGTGTGTATTTTAGTATTTCGTTTTTATCTTTTGACTGGCTGTGTTTACAGTGAACATTTCCTCTACTGGATAACTGTGTAAATTGCTGTTAGGTGCTTACAAGGGTTTACAACCAGTTTTAGGCCACGAAATGTCCACACAGTTTGAAGGTTTCTCCTTGGGGAAGTTGTTATGTTGCTATAGTAAGAGACTAATAATAGTGGAGAAGCAGGTTTAAAAAAACAACCAAAAACTCTACACAGTGACTTATTCATATGTTTCCTTCTTTGGGGATATTGGAGAATTATAGCTATGATTATGGAACACTTGTTCTTGTGTTACCAGTAAAAATGGCAAGACTAGTCAGGGAAAAAGGAAACGTGTACAGATGGTGAAAGAGAGACACAACCGTGTCTGAGGAAAGAAGCCTTTTCTCTATGTGCCCCGTCCATCCCTCCCTTAGGAAGCCTTTAAGGAAAAGGCTTGTTTTTCATTTCAGGGACAGTTTAGGCCAGAGAGTGGTTGAGTAAACACACTGATGTGAGAGAATGCCTGATACTTAAATGCCCAGTAGTTTGTTGTGTGTTTCAGTTTAAGGATGGAGATAATGGGGAGGTTTGGGAGGTGACATTTGGTGTTTGATTCCTTAATATTATTGTTTTAGTCGAAGGTAAATTGTTTGCTTTGATGGAAACCTCTGTATATGCACAGCTCAACACTGAGTAGACTCATTTAGAATATACAGTCTACTTGTGCTTTATGATTGAAAAAATAATTTGACTTATCCTAAATTACTAAAAATTTTCTTTTTAAGTGAAGGACTTTTAAAAGATAGTTTTGCAGAATTCTTTGTCATCTTCTAGTAGGTTTATTTTAGTTATTTTACTTCTGAGTTTGAGATGATTTCTCCAGGAGTGACTCAGGTGATCATTCTGAAATTGGATGGTTTTTCTTTTATATACCTAACAGAATCATCTTGAAGATGAATTAACAGCATTTTGCACAATTTTGCAGAAGCAGATAACAAGTTCAGTATATTTTTCTACATACCTCAGTATTGTAAAAGTTTGTTTTACACAATTTTAAACATACAAAAGTGCATTTATGATGTAATGAATTCTGAAGTAGATATCTTGTTGTGTTAGTAAACAAAAAGAAGTAGACATTGCTTTACTTCAAATTCTGTTGTTTAAACCTTGGAAGTAATTTTACCTAGATTTCAGATTTGAAACTTGGTATTTTATGTGAAAAATTATTTTTTGTCTTTAAAATTTTTTACATGATAAAATTCTGTTACAACGTATTACACAACATTTTATTTTTCCCACCTATTAGCAGTTTTGTTTTGTTTTGTTTTGACATGGAGTCTTGCTCTGTTGCCCAGGCTGGAGTGCAGTGGCTTGATCTTGGCTCACTGCAGCCTCTGGCTGGCTCCCAGGTTCAAGCAATTCTCCTGCCTTAGCCTCCAGAGTAGCTGGAACTACAGGCGTGCACCACCACGCCCGGCTAATTTTGAGTTTTCGGTAGAGATGGGGTTTCACCAAGCTGGGCAGGCTGGTCTCCAACTCCTAACCTCAGGTGATCCACCTGCCTCGGCCTCCCAAAGTGTTGGGATTATAGGCATGAGCCATCGTGCCTGGCTCCTATTAGCAGTTTTGGAGAAAAGTTTGAAGAAGAAGAAAGTTTATAAAATGCTAAATTAAAGTCATATATATTCTTAATGATCAGAGAGAGAGAGGAAAGTAAGCCAAAACCCTGTGGTGAACACGTGCCCCATTACAATAACAAATCAACAAAGAAAATAAAGCTCTGTAGGGATCAAGGGATGTCAGCATCACCTACTGCATCTTTGGATAGAAGCGCATCACTGAGAAGCAGCACGGGGGGGAAATAGAGAATACTCCTCCTCTGGATGGATATTTAGCACATTTTTAGGTGTTTCCAGTCAGCTCTTCATGTTTCCCAATGGCTATACCAAGCGCCTGGGGAATGCCCCCAACTCCTCTAAAAACATGAATGTAATATTTAATCGTATTACTCTATTCCTTAAGAGTTTTTACGTAGCTGTCAATTGCTCACATAATAAAAGTCAAATTTTTTTTTCCAGTAGTGCATATGATCTCTTACATGATGTGCTGCTTCGTGTTATAACACCTGTTAATCTTGTACACATCCATGCTTTCTTTCCTGGAATAGAAAAACCCTGCTCATACCCAAGCTTCTTTGTTCCTCTGTTTTTGCTGGCTAAGGTAAAATTCCTTATGACTCAGACCATGTTCCATGAGATGTTTTCCCACAGGTTTTCAATCACTGGCTTCATTGTTTTAACGTATAAATACACCAGAGTCTTTAAAAACAAATAAGCAAACATGTACTTCCTTGACCATAACTCCTTCTATATGTGTCTCTCCCTGTCCTTCATTTCCTTTGCATTCAGACTTTTTGGAAAAATAGTCCATATTCACTGTTTTTCCAGTTCTTCACCTTTTTTCTCTCTTTAGTCCATGGTATCTTTATCCTCACTACTTATTGCTAACTTAATCATCTCCCCTTTTTATCTTGCTTGACTTTTCCGTGGCACTTGACATTACTGAAGGTTTCTTTAAAAAACTCAATTCTTTTGGCTTCTGTAACACCATTGTCTTCTAATTTTCTTCTTTGCTCAATTTATTGTCTTTATTTGTGGCATTTTTCTCAAATGCTCATGTGTCTGAGATTCTGATTTGGTTTCATTTATCTCACTCTGTGAACTTTCTTTGTTCAATTTCCTTGTTTTGAGGTTTTCTTATCTCCCTTGCTCTCTGTGGGTATTGCCACACCCCCAAATCTGTTTTATTTCACACTTCACAGTCAAGAGCACATACTCTAACAACTTATTGACTATTTAGATTTGAGTGTTCCACAGATATTCTAAACTCAACATAATCTCAAATTAGTTTTTTACTGCCCAAGCCTACTCTTCTTCCCATATTTTTTATTTTTATATTTTGAGATGGGGTCTCGCTCTGTTGCTCAACCTGGAGTAGCATGCACGTTCTTGGCTCACTTGCAGCCATTGACCTCCTGGGCTCAAGTGATCCTCCTGAATAGCTAGGACTATAGGTACATGCTACCACACCCAGCTGATTTTTATTTTCGTACATACAGGGTCTTGCTGTGTTGCCCAAGTTGGTCTTGAACTCCTGACTTTGAGTGATTCTCCCCTCCTTGGCCTCCTAAATGCTGAGATTACAGGCCTGAGTCATTGCACCTGGCTTTATTTTTATTTTTCAGTGGCATCATGATTGCTCACACCAGAAACAATATGCACATCTAATAATTAAAATCTGTGTTTCTATTTTTGACATAATCCCTTTGACTTTCCTCTTTAATGCGTTTCTACTTCTAAATTCATTTATTTTTAAAATTCATTCAATTATGGATCTAATATGATTAGATTTGAGTATCTGCTACATGTCAGGTATGATGAATAAATATTGGAACTACAGTTGTGAGTAAAACACAAGCCATGTTTTCACGGGGCGGTTCTAACAAGAGAGATAGATACTAATCAAATAATCAGAAGAATAAAATATACCACTGAAGAGGCATGTAGTGCTATGAGAATGTAAAATAAGGGTCTTCTATCAGAATGTCTCAGTTGAACTAAGATACCAACAATGAGTAAAAGTCCTGGTAAAGAAGAAAGGAAAATGCGTGTTCAGAGATCGTGTAGCAAGAGGGACTGTGAAACATTTACCATACTGAAAGAGGTTGGTATGTTAGTGGTGAAAATAGCCAAGATGAATGTAATGCTGGTTTATGGTTTAGTAGGTCAAGTTAGGGAATTTTGTTTTTATCCTAAGCCACTAGGGTTTTTAAGTGAGGGGAGGAGCAGTAAAGGTGGAGGGAATGGAGTAACATCACATTTGTATTAAAAAAATAATTCTGGTAGCAATGTAAAATGATTTTAGAGGGGAGAAAGAGATGAATTAGACGGCTGCAGCAGTCCTGGCAAGTGTTGACCCCTTGGACCGGGGTCATGGTGTTGGAGGTGATGAAAAGTTAGGTCAAACCAGTAAGACTTGGTCTCTATGTGCACTGAGAGAAAAGGGTATGAGTTTCTCTGAGATTTCTGCTTACGTAACTGGGGAAATGGTGGTACTGTTTGTTGAACTAAGAAACAGTGGATGTCTGGATGAGGACCAAATGCATTTTATTTGGGGGTGTGTGAGAGAGTTGTAGGAGGAAGATCAAGATTTCATTGGGTATAGTAGATATGTTTAGGTCTTTCAGGTTATTAACAAGAAGGTAGAACTTTGGTTATATGGGTGTGTTACTCAAGGAAAGGTCTGGGCTTTGGATAATTTCCTTACTGCAGGTGATTACCTATTTGTATTTACTGGTCAGCAGGCGTTTCCTTTTCTTTTTTCTTTGTTTTTTTTTCTTGAGATGGCCTATCACTCTGTCACCCAGGCTGGAGTGCAATAGCACTATCTAGGCTCACTACAACCTCCACCTCCCAAGTTCAAGCGATTCTCCTGCCTCAGCCTCCTGAATAGCTGGGATGACAGGTGTGCACCACCATGCCTGGCTAATTTTTGTATTTTTAGTAGAGACTGGGTTTGGCCATGTTGGCCAGGCTGGTCTTGAACTCCTGACCTCAGATGATCCACCCACCTTTGCCTCCCAAAGTGCATTACAGGTGTGAGCCACCGCGCCCAGGCTTTTTTTCTTTATTGTCAGCTCTTTAGCCTGCCTTCCACATTGCTGCTAGAACTACACTTTGGAAAAAGGAGGCTGTTACCGTTAAGTCCCTTGGTTAAATAACTCTGAATGTTTTCTCATTATGTATTTGAAAAATTCAAAATCCACTGCCTACCTCTCCAACCTCAGTGTCTACTCTCTTTTTTCTGTCCATAACCTTGGCTATATGAAGCCATATTCCCAAACAATGCAGGCCACTGAAATGCTTTGCACAGGCTCTGCTCAGAATATTGTCCTCCCTTATGCCTGTCAGGCAGTCTCTTACTTCCAGAATCATCAGTCCAAGAATGATCAGTCCAAGCCTTTATGCCACTGTTGAAGCTTGTACTTACTTGTAATAACAGTACTTCCATATTAGATAGTAGCTATACTTACATATTCTCCTCTCCCAAACTATACTGTGAACAGTGAGTATATACCTGTTTTCTTATGTTTGTGTCTGTAGTAACAAGATCTGGCATCATAAAATGATTGCCTAGTAAGTGTTGATTGAATTAATAAGATTCAGATGATTTCTCCAGTAATTTTCATTTTTTAGTCTTGGATCTTGTCTCAGTTGGAGTTTTCATCTGCCTTTGGAGATAATAGTTTTTCAAAACTTTGTACTTCCAGTAAAGGAGTGGTAGGGTATTTTGTAAAGAGATGACTAACCCTAAAGGTAGGTTGTTTCATGTTTGTGCTTTTTTCATATATAAAGTGAGAGGTAGGACTGGGGGATTTCTTTGGTGTTCTGTCTTTAAAAGTTTGTGTGAATGTATGACAACTGAGTACAAAAAAAGGCTATTTTTCTGTGAAGTGGAAAAATGTATATAAAGAATAGGGAAAACAATGTAATTCTTCAGATTTTGGCAGTTTTTGATTGTTAGTGTAATGTTGGTTTACTGTACTTTTAACCTTTTAAAAAATTTTATTGTGTATATTTAAGGTGTACGTACGACAGGATGTTATGGGATACATATAGGTAGTAAAGTGATTACTATAGTGAAGCAAATTGACATATACATCATCTCAGCATAGTTTCTTTTTATCTTACCTTTACTGACCATTTAGTGAAATCTTACTTGCCTTTCAGAAATGGAAGTTAATATAGGATGGATCTTGCTTTCTTTTGATCATAAAAAAGTTAGTTTTGGAAGAAAATTAAATGTAAGAGAGGACTGTTACTTGCAAATGCTTGTTTACTAGTTTATTTTTGTAACCGAACCATGACTCAATAAGTTTTAAACGTTTAAAACTTTCATTCACGAGCACCTTATATGAACCTCAGTATGCCTTAATTTAGTAAATTAAATTTAAATGTACATTTAATGGTTAACATTTTACCATAACCATACTTGTTTATATATTTTTGTTTGCCTGTGTGTGTGTGTGTGTGTGTGTGTGTGTGTGTGTGTGTTTGGCAGCTGTCTCGCTCTGACACTGGACTGAAGTGCAGTGGTGCTGTCATAACTCATTGCAGCCTTGAACTCCAGGGCCCAAGTGATCCTTCCAAGTAGCTGTGACTACAAGTGCACGCCACTGTGCCTAATTATTATATATGTATATATATATTTTTTTCGAGACTGTTTTGCTGTGTTGCCCAGGCTGATCTTGAATTTCTGGTCTCAAGCGATCCTCCTGCCTCAGCCTCCCAAAGTGCTGAAATTACAGGCATGAGCCACCATACCTGGCTTGCTTCAGCATTAAAAAAAAAAATCCTGGATGATAGCATAACATTTCATCCCTAGATACTTGTTTGCATTTCTAATCAGAAAAGGACATTTTCTTTGCATAATCATGGTACCATTAACACTTGATAAAATTAACAGTGATTCTTTAATATCCTCTAATATTTAGTCTATTGAAATTTCTCCACTTGTACTCCTGTTTTGTTTTGAGTCTGTGCATTGCATTTGAGTGTCATGTATCTAAGTTGTCTTAACCTTAAAACAGTAATTCCTTCCACCTTTATAAAAATCATGACATTGACTTGTTGAAAACATCATATCAGTTGTGCAGCAGTAGAATGTCCCATATTCTAAGTATGTCTGATAATGTATTTCCCATAAATTGGAGTTAGATTTAAGGGCTTGATTAGATTCAGGTTTCATCTTTTTTGGTAAAAATACTTCATAGGTGGTATTCTGTCTCATCAGGTGTAGGTAATATCTGGTTGTTCCACTTGTGATGTTATGTTGGTTGGTGGTGACAGCTTTATCCCTTCATTGAAAAGTTGCATAGATATGAGCCTGTTTATGGTAACGTATGGATGATAAAAAGATTGGAAAAAAATATTAGTGTTCTTCAGCTCTCCTTCAGGATTAGAGAGTTTTTTGTTTTTATATTTATACTTTCTGTATTTTCCATGATTTTTTTTTTTTTTTTGAGACGGAGTCTTGCTCTGTTGCCCAGGCTGGAGTGCTGCGGCAGGATCTTGGCTCACTGTAACCGCTGCCTCCCGGGTTCAAGCGATTTTCTTGCCTCAGCCTCCAGAGTAGCTGGGATTACAGGTGTGCGCCACCACACCCAGCTAATTTTCGTATTTTTAGTAGGGATGAGTTTTCACCATGGTGGCCAGGATGGTCTTGACCTCTTGACCTCATGGTCCACCCGACTCAGCCTCCCAAAGTGCTGGGATTACAGGCGTGAGCTACGGTGCCTGGCCATTTTCCAAGATTTCTATAAGGAATGTGTAGTGCTTTTTATTATAAAAGAACTTAAAAGAATTTGTTATTACACTTGATTGATACCTTTGGGAGATTAGATCAAAGGTTTCATTTGTCCTTCTTGTATAATTTTTTATTAATAGCAAACATTTTTACAGTCTGAAGTCTTCAAGTAAGGAAAGGTATGTAAAGATGAATAGAAAGTAAATCTAATGTTTATAATCCAATAACAGTTCACAAATTAAGGTTTAGCTGGAAATAGGTCTAATTTAGAGCTGCCCTGTTACAGTTAAATTATAACTGTATGCAAATGTGGTGTTTCCTCTTTCTTATTGTTGGCATTAGTAGATAGTCCTTTGTGAGAAATATGGTAGATTTGTTTAGGAAGAGTTATTTCTCTGAGAATGGTTCCTGCCCATAGACTGTATTAAAGAGGCAGGTAGGTCTAAGCACCAGATAAGTTTATAGTACCCCTCTTCTCTCAGTGATGATTGATTCAGTGAGGTACTGGTCTAGATGATTTTTATAAAGTGAAATATGTTTCACAGAACCATAGAGTTGAACATGTGTTCTGAATTATGAAGTCCAATCTTCTTAAGAGCAAAATCACACTTAAGAGTTTATTAATAAGCATTCTCAATGGCATAGGAAATCAGGTATACCTGGTGTCACAGGAAGAGGCTGTTTATAATCTAGATTGAAGGCCAGCCAGCATATATGCTGGTGACTGACCAGCCAAATTTTGATGCCTCACCTTGAAACACAACTATAGTTGGATGGTTATAGGTTTTACACATTCAAGGTCAAATGGACTGGGAGACAAAACAGTGGCCGATTTGCAGGCAGAAACAACTTGAGAGAAAGAAGGCAGAGAAATGTAGGCAAAGAAGTCTTGTGATCCCAGGAATTAGTTTCTCTTGAATGCAGCCTATTCCTACGATGCCAGTTATACTTCATTTCCTGTGCCATTGAATTGCTTACATCTTTTATAATAGACTCTTCAGTATGTTTTTTTTTAAATAATATTCTTTGCTTAAATGAGATTGGACTTGATAATTTCTGGACAATTGTAACACATTCTGTAACATTTCACTTTATAAAAATAAATTACTCTGTAATTATGCTGTAATACATATTTCACTTTGTAATTGTTATTCTGTAGCACATATTTCACTTTATAAAAACAGTCTAAACTGGTGTCTTAAATGTTTAGAAAAGAAAACTCCATGTCATTTATGTTGACTTAATGCATTGTTAGTATACCATAGCCTGCTTAGCTGCTTTTCTCTGGTATTTGGGATGTTCTTTATAACTAGTTATCATGAATGTTTGATACTGTTCTCAAAATTCAGATTTAAAGGAGTGAGAAGTTTAGTTACGTATCTTTCAGCCTTTTAAGGAAATGATTAGGTTGAATTACCATTAAAAAGTAGAGATGTTAATTAAAAAAGTTACTGCTGTAAGAGGACTTTTAAAAGTATGTTTGTAGTATAACTTGACAAATTTCTTATGGGCCCCTGTTTTGACAGTTCTTTTTATAGCTGTATGTTTCATGTGTGTGTGTGCGTATGTGTAAAGTATATATGAATATATAATTTTATTTTAATTCTTGAATAATCTGACTTGGAGTGACTGTCATACTTTTAAGATATAGGGTGCCTTTAAATCATAGTGTGCTTCCTGTTTAGTTTTTCCTGTGAAAAAATTTTACTTTCCAAATAAAGCCTGTAGGGCAAGAATCTCTTGGTCTTGCTTTCTGAGTACTGTTCCCACTGAGAAAAACCCCACTAACAACAGATCTCAAAAAATCTGTGGTTCTAAGTTTTTTCAGTTTTTTTCTTCCAGGATTTTACAAATAAGAGGATTTATAAGCAAATTAAGCTGCTATGGGTACATGTTTAAAAGTTCCTTCTGATATAAAAGCAGTGCTAAATGTAGAACATGGAAAAAGTATAGATATTATAAAGCGAGTAAAAATACTCAATCCTACAAAATAATTGCTGTTAAGATTTTGATAAACTTCTTTTTATAACTTTGTTGTGTGTAATTCTATATATTAATATCTTGTATCTTTTTAGTTAAATTATTGTGATCATTTTCTCATGTTATAAATATTTTTCACCTAGCAAGAACTTTAGATCTAAATAATGATAAAAGTTTATTTCAGGTTCTCTGAAAATGTACATTCTTTTCTGTTTCTTCACATCCTACCTCTCTAGAGTCCAAAAATTCAACTTTAGATGTGGACCACTCATTTCTATTTTAATAAAGATATTAAATTATTAATAAGTAGCATGCACTAATTTCACGTTGATTCTTGAACACTAACATTGTTCTTTTACAAATAGTGTATGTATGGGTACATCTTATTCTTCTTTGGCAGTTTAGAGTGGAAAGACATAAAATTGGTATAAAAATGTTGCAAATCAAAGTGTTCCACTTCTGTGTTAAGACTATTTATTTTCTCTGCCTTGTTTTCAGCATTATGTCAACAAGATTATTTAAGGTCAGAGTGAGCAGTGTATGCATCAGAATACCTTAAAAAGCCCTCCTAAAATGTTTAAGGTAGTTTTTTAAAAAATAAAATGTTAATAAAGCTGTGATGGTTTAGGATTGAATTATTTCCCATCTTTACCATAGGGTAGAAGACTTTTTTTAAGGTAGTAAGTATGTTAATCATAATGTCACATGATTTTAGAACTGAGAGAAGCCTTAGAGATCATTTTGCCTACCAATTCTAAAATGGAGGTTAGACTGGGATAGAGAGGTAAAGTGATTTACCCGGGGTCAGTCACCTAGGTAATGGTTTTAGCTGTTAAGCCTCTAATTGAACATACTACATTTTTTTTTAAAGTCGTAGTATAACATCAGTGACAGAAATGAGTGTCTCCCTTCCCCAGAAGGCTGCCAAAAGAATGAAAAGAAGTGTTTTCACTTTTTGTTTGGGTACCTGTTTATGTAAAGGTGATGGTTATTTAACTATACGACCAGAACAGTACTACACTGTATGAAAATGGTGTAAAAGAAGTAAAAGACATGATCTCTTCCTGTTAGTAACTTTCAGACTGTAACTTTAGGCTTCCATAGTGGGAATACTGGTTTACAAAAAATGATTACATGACTATATTAAGTGGATTTTGGAGAGTTTTCATCATCTATTCTAAAAATGTTTGTTGATTGTATAATAATATGGATAAGCAGGATCAGTGAGGTAGTTTCAGTAATTAAAGCTCTTAGAAGCTTAAATAAAGTAGTGCAGTCTTTTTCATTAATTGCAGGATCTATACTTTTTTGATTTCACTTTAGTGAAATCTTTTGAAGAGATATGTTTTAGTACTTGAATGACTGAATCTTTTAAAATAGAACTAAGAATCATTTTCTTTCCCAGAAAGTATTACTCTATTTGTACAACAATATTTATGCAATACTATTTATTCAGTACCTACTATGCCAGGCATTGTGTTACTTACTGGGGATACAGCAGCTAACAAAAGAAAGTCCTAGTCTTCATAGAACTTACATCAAGTCTGATATGTCAGTGTGTTTAAAATAAATGTATAGTAGGGGTAAATAAATTCCAGCGGCATCATTTAAAAACTTATTGTAATAAGAATGTTTTAGGGCTTTCTTGGATGTAAAATGTAAAATATTTTTTGAGTTCTTGATACTTATTTCGGGAAATGTTCAGTGTTGGCCTATGTGACCAAGAGAAATAACAATATCCATTTAAAAATATTTTTCATATATTGCTAATTTGATTGCACTTTCATGCTTTATTGCTGCAGAAGTCTACATGGAATGCTTATAAATTAGAAAATAAATACCGCTAGGTCATACATACAAAATTTATGAACGTTCAGGCCCTAGAGTCAGACCTGGTTTGACTTCTCTTTCATTGCTTTGAGTTATATGACCTTGGACTAGTGTTCACCTTCTGAGGTGAATCATCTGTAAACTTGGTATAATATTAAAATATAATGAAAGTGTCTACTTCATGGACTTACGAGGGTTAAATAACATAGTTCATACAAAGTTACTGATACATGAGTGTCCAATAAACGCTAGGCTGTTGCCATAGTAGATATCCTGTGTATTATATAGTATTAATGTATGTTTCATATATACAATTAACTTGACATCACAGATATTCAGCAGCATAACCCGTATGTAACTGGAAAATGGTTTAGTCAGTGATACAACTTAGTTAATTAGCTAAAACCTTTTGGAAAACATTGACGGTACTCACCACCTGCATTGTTCTGGCTACATTGTTTGTGTATTTGAGCAGAGTATCCAGCCTTCCTTATTAGTCTGCAGTGCATAGTAAAAAATTTACAAAGACCTTGTCAAGAACTGTGAAGGGACTGAAAATTTAGCCTGCTGCAGTTTGTAGATGTTGGTAGAAGACATGAGATTTCTCGAGTTAGACAGTGGACCTAATTCACAGCACTGCAAATGGAATGGGGTTCATATTTGTTTTGGTTTTCCTTGCCCTCCTCAAGTTCCATGGAGGTGACACAGGAGTTCAGGTAGATGCTACTCACGTACTGAATCTTTAATAGTGGGCTTCACAGAAACCTACCTGACCTTTGTTACAGAAGAAGACCTTGTCTCTATTGTATTGGTCAGTGAACACACCTGCCCCTCTCCTCAGAATGGAGGTGTTGTCTTCTAAGACAGTTCACTATTTAATAAAACCTTGAAAAGATAGTCTGGGTAAAAACCCCCAGGACTTCTCCTTGCAAGATGTGCAGAAATGGTAGCAGTCCATGGAGAATTGTCTCTCAAACACACCTTTGACTAGCTAGCCTAAATGGGTGTCACAGAGTTCATAAATTAATGTTCATGTACCTTGCCTGTTTATTCTTAAGCTACATTTTCGAAGCGTTTTCTGAAATGCTCTGTGTGATATACTACTGCTTATTCTGTATTAAAACTGTATTCTCTTAACAGAAAACAAATACTGAAGTTAATGATATGCATACTGAGGTGTTCAGGAGTGACTCTACTCATGTTTTCAGCTTACTTTGATGTGCATCAAAAATTAAGTGGATGGCTGAACAGAGCAGATATGCTGCAAAGTAAATACAGCAAAATATTGATTGTAGAATGTGAGTGATGAGTGTCTGTGTTTATATAATTATCTCAATGTCTGTCAAATTTTTCATAATAAAATATCGGGGGACAAGTTAGCTGTTGCCCTCCTCCACAGTTGGATTCTCTTTGCAGCTGAACTTATCTTGGCATTTCAAGATAACTTTGTTATCAGTACTTCACATCAAAATATAGATGTATGGTAACAGTTTTTAAATACTGTTAGAGTGGTGTTTTTTTTTTTTTTGGTAGCTCTTCTTAGCTTACTGGGGTTCCTTTTAAGATTGGATGGTTTGGAGAATAAAAGTCCCGGTATTTAAAAGGAAGGCATTGTCCTGAATGGTTGAATTATATATATATGGACTGACTAAAAAGGGTATTTCATGCTGGAAAAATGTTTTTAGGCAAAGGAGGCAGGCCAGTCTCACTTGCTGCCTTCTGGGTGAGCCTGCATTAAAATTTTCTAATATTTTTGACATCTCGGGTTCTAAGATTTTTTAAAACTTAGGTTCAGACTTTTTAACTCAGAGGCCACATTTGTGTATGTTACATTTCTGTTTTGATTGTAAGAATTTAGGACTAGGAGTAGGAGTTTGGCCTAATGGCAGTGACAGCTGTAGAGGAGTTGCAACAGAATACTTGGTAGCAGGAAAATGGTGGGGCTTCCAAAGAACAGCAACCACCTAATTGAAAGGTAGAAGTATTTAATTGTAGAAATTTTCAATATAAGAGTGCAAATAAATGTAACTTGTATGCAGTTTTGCTTTTTTATATGAGATAGTTCATTATAAACAGTGACATCTGTAACCTAAGTTTGTATTAATACTTTTGATTAAAATGGAGTAGTTCAAAAATTGTTTCCTAAATGTTAAACTAAGCATTTATATTGGGTAAATGATAGGATTTCCCTCATTTATAGAGATTAAGTTTTAGAAGTCCTTGAAACATGAATATTTGTTTACTACATAAATTGCATCAGATGTTCACTTTGTTGTCAAAACTGCTTTTCACTTTTTTTTTTCTTCAGTTTTTCAAGGTTATGTCAAGGATCAGGTTTTTAAAAGACATTTTTATTGTTTTGCATAAAGAATAGATTTATACAGTTCAAGGAATTATCAAAAAGTAAATACTCATATAATCACCTCCAGGGTGAGAAATAGAACTTGGCCAGCATTCTGCGAAGCTCTCCTTGTGCCCTCTCCCGACTACTTCCACTGTAGGGTTAACCATTATTCTGACTTTTATGGTAGCCACTTGTTTCTCTCTCTCTTTTTTTTCATTATAATTATTATACTTTTTTTTAAAAATTGTACTTTATGTTCTGGGGTACATGTGCAGATCATGCAGGATTGTTGCATAGGTACATAATGGTTTAATCACCTAAGCATTACAAAGGATACATTTTCAGTTACTAAAGCAGGAGGTTATTGGTTTAATTCAGGGGTTCTTAACTCTAACTTTATACCTCATTTTTATATTTTTTAACACTCCCATTACTAATCCTGAAATAAAATTCATATACAAAATGACAAACATGTAATTAAATAATTTAAAATATATTTGTCCTAGCTATAACATAAGAAAAAAAAATAATTTTATAATGGCATACTCATTTTAAGTGTAAATGGGCATGACTACACTAGAAGACATAATGAAGTAGTCAGATACTTGTACCCTGCTTAAGTTTGTAGGTACAGTAGGCAGATGTTTGTACCTACTTAAGATGAAAACGTTTGGATTTAAGAGAAATAAGACAAGAGTCATCTGAATATGCTGACAGTTTTTCTTAACATTGGTAAAAGGGTAAAATAAGAATATTTATGCATGTAGGTAGATCAGTACGAATGTCTCACCTGCAAATGCCTGCTAATTCACATGTGTTGTATTGGTGATTCAGGTATTGTGAGTGGCATTGCTATTGGTAGAATAATCTTCTGTAATGGTGAACTTACCTTTTAACATTCCGAAGAAAAGAGTACACATTTTTCCTGTTCACATAATAGATGAATACTTGGAAAAGAGGGTTTTCACCAATAATTTGTGGAGGCGTATTTGAAAATTTGTTGCAATGGGAACATAATACTTCATTGTATGGGTCTGCATTGCAGAATATCTACCGTCCTGTTTCCTGCCCCCACCCCCCTCACCCCCCCCACTCTCCACCCCCCCACCCCTTACTCCCCACCCAGGTAGTACCACCCAATCATAATGCCTAATGAAAATACCTTGTAAGGGGCAGTATTGCCTAAAGGATTATGTTTATAGCACTTTCAGTAAGGTATATATATAACTTCTCTTTTCTGAAGATGTTAAGATTTCATCAGGCCTTTAAAATCAGCTGAACCCAGCTCTCCAACTCATTTTACCTCCCACAAAAGTCATTGTAAAATTTTTGTGAATATTTACCTATGTGTGTTTTTCTGATGCAGGATATGGCTTTCATGAGGTTCTTTAAGGATTCTGTAACTCACAAAAGTGGACCAGGTATTTCTTCCCATGACCTGTTTTAGCTATTAAATCTGGTTATTCCTTTGCTAATGGTCATCAGTACTTGCTAATTTTCCAATTTAAACTAGGAGAGGAGCTCAGATTCTGCACTGTCTTCTGGGAGCAACCTTCATTGAGAGGCTTGGTTAGGGGGATACAGTGTAGCAGAAAATCTCAAATTCATTTGTTAGGTGGGTTTATTATAGGTAATTCTACATTTTACTCACAGGGTAAAATGTCTAGTTAAGAATTTTGTTTTGAATTGGTGAGATTTATTTTGATACGTTATCATAATCTTTAGATAATTTATATTTTTATGTCTAGAAAGCCCACAATATGTATTCAGTTTATAATCCCTGCTGGGCAATATCATGAAATGTAAATACTATTTCAGAATTCATACAATTCTTACAGAGTTTGTTGATGAAAATTGACAGTCTTTTAAAAAATCAGTTAAAAAAATTTTACCTTAGTTTGGATAATTGATACTTTTTAAAATTGGGGAGAATTTAAATTAATAAAACATTTAAATACTAAACACGTAATTAGGTTATGAAAATAAATAATTAAAATAATTATGGATTATTCTCATTTTGGATTAGGTTTGTTCAAAATTAAAATTTTGTGACATTTCTTTTGTCATGTTACTAAGAAATTGGATCTTTAATCTATACTAGCTGCTGTTAAAGTCCTAGTTAGAATAGTTCTATAAAAACTTACATTTTCAAGTGTCTGTAGTAGTTAAGGTTTCGAGAATGTTAAGAAATGGAATTTGTCTTTAAGACTCCTAGTTTTATCACTTCAAAACATATCTCCAGCCAGCCATTTTGTGGATTCATGTGGTAAAATGGACACATTGGAGTTTTTCATCTTTGCTCTCAGACTAGTTTCTGGTGGAGTTGTTAGTCAGATGTTTTTCCAAAAAAAAGCAAGGACCTGGGGTTGAAGCAGCAGCAAAAGGTGTAGGTTGTAAATGGAATATCGACTTGACCATATAATGAAATAAGCAGTTCAGAAGATCATACTTTATCGTATAGATGCTTTTTTTTTTTTTTTAAAGAAATATGTAGACCTGTAAAAATGCTTTCTTTTCTATAACTCCTTCTCTGCCTTTATATGTTTTCTTCTAATTTTCACTGATTTCTATTTCCTTCCTCTCATCCTAGTTCCAAATTTTTATTTCTTAGAAAATATTTTACTACTCACAGACTTTAAGCACAGGATAAAATCATTTTACTTCAGGGCTTGAAATAAGCGTCTTTTAATAACCTTGCCCAATTTTAAAAGACATGCTTATTCTTTAAGGTTGAAATGAAGAAAAGATAGCTTTTATAATAGTTTTCTTTGATTCCTGCCTTCTAGCTTTTAAAAAAATATATAGCTTTAAAACAGATTGTTTTTAGAACCATTTAAAATTTACTTTTGGAATGGTTAGAACTGTGGTTATTGCTTCCAACTGGAACATGGTTTTATCTTCTGCCTCCAAATTAACAGGTATTTTTTGTCTAAATTAATCTGCATAAGTTTTCTTTAGGTTTTTCTTCAGCAAAATGGATCAACCTTTTGGGTTCTTTGTTTTTTATAATTTTATGTTGTTTGGGTGCAGAATCAAAGCTTAAAAACTTTGTATCTAGAGCATATGGCATGATAAACACTAATATGTGAGTGAATGAATAGGTTGAATGAATGACCAACAAAATAGAGTTGAAGCAAAAGCACTGATGTCATAGGGTGTAGGGTCTTCAGCTGTAGAGATTTTTGCAGTTGGCCTAGTAAAATAAAGATTGGCACTGGTTTGCAGACAACTGGGAAATTCTGATATTTTCGGCAATGTGTTAACATACTGTAAAAATACAGTTGTAGTCTTCATAGATCAAAAGTTTCACAGTACTTTTTTTGGATAGAAATCATACATGTTTACTGGAGAAATTTTGTGAAATACAAGGAATGAAGAAGAAAATATGACTTGTTTTTGAGTCTACCACCTGGGGAAGGGTAGTGTTAGTAGCCATTTGGGATATTTATGTCTGTAGTTGTCAACACATAATTAAAATTGAGATTATATACTTTTAGTTTTGAATCCTTTGTTGAGAATCCAGTTAAATTTTGTTTTCTCTTTAATTTTTAAACTTTACAGGCCCCTTCACAGATGTAGTCACTACAAATCTTAAATTGCGAAATCCATCGGATAGAAAAGTGTGTTTCAAAGTGAAGACTACAGCACCTCGCCGGTACTGTGTGAGACCCAACAGTGGAATTATTGACCCAGGGTCAACTGTGACTGTTTCAGGTAGCAAATCATGTTCTAAATTTATGTACATTTGAATTTTGACATTTTTTGATTATGTTTTTGTTTAATAAGGCTTCATCTGGAGGGAGGGAAATAATTCTTATGTTAGCCTGCCTTTGCCTTTAAGGATGTCTTGTACTATATGCAAGCTGTTTGAAAAAATTTCTTACTCTCATCTTCTGTGTAAGGGGTGTGGTCAATTTATAAGAAATTACTGTGAATTATAAACTTTATATTTTTTTCAGCTCACCACTACCTTTTCTTTCTTTATTATTTTATCTTTGAAAAATTACATCATTTTTCTGACTGGTCATTTTCCTTCAGATCTTGAGCATATTACATATTGCATGCAGCGATAGGAGTATCATAATTCTTTTGCTTAAAAAGGTACAATGTCACTTTTTTTGCCTACTATGTCAAATCAGATGAGTCTTTATGCCTTTCATTGTAAATGTCAACAGTGTCCTGCTTGTGAAAACTTTATTTTTATTTTACTACTCTGTTATGTGTTTACTTGTCAAAGAAGTGTGGTTGCCATATATGGATTGCTTACTCCTGCTATGGAGTTGATACTGGTACCAGAGCTAATGCCCCCTATAAACTGTTTCTTTCTTTTCTCAGTCCCTTTGATTTCACTAACACAGCTGAGAAATAGGAAGCAAATATGAGAACAATTTTACTTATGAGAGAACTTCTCCGGCTGCCCGCAGAGACCATTTACTCTTTTGTTTATAGCAGTACTTCTCAACTCCTGCTATGTATTGTAATAACACAGGGAGCAGGAACACACATGGATTCATCTCTTCCCAAATCAGAATCTCTGGGAGCATGGCTTAGAAATGTGTACATTAAAAAAGAAAAAAAAAACCTGGGTGATCTTGATAAGTAATCCTAAGATACTATAATAATTCTATATCAGTTTTCAAGTCCACAGCAGAATTGGGTATAGAGAGTGAGAACCTAGGGTAGGCTTATTGAGAGTATTTAGAGGTGGAACTTGACTGCAAAGGCCATGAAGGACAGACCATAGTCAGAGTTCTTGGTGACACTAAATCTTCCCTCAGCAGGTATAGCCAAAAATCTCAGGAGCTAGGAAAAAGATGTTTTAGAGAGTCTTCAGGTAAGGAGAGTAGGGAGGAGTGCTTTTCATGTTTCTTTGCTGCATCTAATTCATCAGTTCCTGGGAAAGAGGGATGGGAAATAAGATAAAGGAAGGAATACATGCACTCTGGATGTTGCTCTATACTACATGTTTAAGCGTTTAGCACAATTGGAAGAAGATATAATTCTTTCTTTTTTTATTTTTTTTTGAGATGGAGTTTCTCTCTTGTTGCCCAGGCTGGAGTGCAATGGCATGATCTTGGCTCACTGCAACCTTTGCCTCCTGGGTTCAGGCAATTCTCCTGCCTCCTAAGTAGCTGGGATTATAGGCATGTACCACCATGCCTGGCTAATTTTGTATTTTCAGTAGAGATGAGGTTTCTCCGTGTTGGTCAGGCTGGTCTCAAACACCTGACCTCAGGTGATCAGCCCACCTTAGCCTCCCAAAGTGTTGGGATTAACAGGCGTGAGCCACTGCGCTTGGCCTTTTCTTTCTTTCTTGCCACTGCGCTTGACCTTTTCTTTCCTTCCGTCCCTTCCTTTCCTTCCTTCCCTTCCTTCCCTCCCTCCCTTCCCTTCCTTCCCTCCCTCCCTTCCCTTCCTTGCCTTCCTTCCATTCCTTCCCTTTTCTTCCTTTCCTTCCTTTCTTTCCTTTCCTTTCTTTCTTTTCTTTTTTTCTTTCTGATGGTGTCTTGCTCTGTCACCCAGGCTGGAGTGCAGTGGTGTGATCTCAGCTCACTACAGCCTCTGCCTCCGGGGTTCAGGCAATGCTCTTGCCTCAGCCACTTGAGTAGCTGGGATTACAGGCATGTGCCACCATGCCTGGCTTATTTTTGTATTTTTAGTAGAGATAGGGTTTCACTCTGTTGGCCAGGCTGGTCTCAAACTCCTGACCTCAAATGATGTGTACACCTTGGCCTCCCAAAGTGCTGGGATTACAGGCGTGAGCCACCGCACCTGGCCAGGAGATATAATTATTTCAATCTGCATGGCTAAAAATAGTTTATTGGTACAAACAGTTATATCTCTAGGAATCCATACAACTATGCAGAATGACTTTTTCTTTGAGGGGCGCCTAGATTGCTGGTTTCTGTGTATTTATATTTCTTGAAAATTATATATCAAGACACTTTCTCCCACAGAAACCTGACTTACTAAAACCTTCAGGCGAACTAGTTACTGATTACACAAGCATGCCCTTGGATTGGCCTAATCCAATTAGAATTTAGCTTTTTCAATTTTTAGCATAGTGTATTTCCATTTACAGTCACTTGAAGCTATGCTACTTCCAGCAACCTTCTCTGATTAATTCTCTGTACTGCATGCTCATTTCTTTTTCCCGTATTCCTTTAGCACTTTGCTTTTTGAATTTGCTTTAGTATGTCCACATTTTTACATATGTTTTTGAGATTGTCTTTGTCTTGTTACGTGGTTTGCAACCTAAATTAGTGTGCTATAAACTTAACCATGTGTAAGTTTTCTTTTTATTCACAAATTTTTGGTTCATAGTGATTAGCTTGTAGTGATTGCTCAGTGAAGGTTGCTAATGGAATTTTATTTTGCTTAGGCTGTATTCTGAGGCATTTTATCTTGTACATTTCCTGCTGCCGTGTATTTGGCCCCTTGAAAAAATTGTCTTAACCTTGATGTCAGTTAATGGACTTCTCAGACACATCTTATGAATAAGATTTTCTTATATAATTGTTTTTTCTTGCATTTATTTACTTGTGTTTGTCTTTTTGAAAGTGTGGAGATACATCTTAGAAGTAATCTAATGTTAGGGAAATAATTTCTATAATACCATATACATATTTTGTGTAACTGTTGATTTATTCTTTATATAGTCTCTTATATTGGACTCATGTTACATAAATTTAGCATGACTTATAACCACATGGAACCTTGGAAAACTTAAAAGATGAGAAATTATAAATCCTTAAAAATTCTGAATGTTGTTGAGACTGTATAATAAATTTTAGAAATCAAAAGGCGATATGGTTTCCTTGTGTACTTCTGTTTTTTTAGAAGATTTAAATCATAAACTGAAATAGATGTTATTTAAAATACATTTTTGAAAAATCAGTTATATTAAAACAATACATGGGCTGGGTGCTGCGGTTAATGCCTGTAATTCTAGTACTTTAGGAGGCTAAGGAGGGTGGTTCTCTTGAGTCCAGGAATTCGATACCAGCCTGGGCAAAACTATGAAACCCTTTCTGTACAAAAAGTATAAAAATTATCTGGGCGTGGTGGCATGTGCCTGTAGTCTTAGCTACTCAGGAGCCTGAAGTGGGAGGATTGCCTGTGCCCGGGGAGGTTGAGGCTACAGTGAGTTGGGGTCGCACCACTGCACTGCAGCCTTAGCGACAGAGTGAGACCCTGTTTTAAAAAACAAAAAATATATGGTAGTGAGGTTTTAAGTTACTATTTCTCCTTTGAATACCCCAGTTGTATAATTTTTAAATCAGAAGACACTGAAATGAAGCCTAAATTCATAGTATTAGTTTTAATAACTTGGTAGATTTAATCTGAGCTGATAGGCATTATTTTAGTTAATGTAGGCAGAGTTTTGAAAATTTTCACAGGCTAAGTTTAGAAAGGGCAACCATAGATTTGTATTTAATTTTTAATTGCTATTGCTTATTTTGTTGGTTTTGAAAGACCTGGTAAAGTAGAAAGGCAATTTAAAAATAATTGGAATTCATTAAGTTGATTCTGGATTCTTAAACATTCCAATGTTTGGTTTCTTGAACCCTTTTTGGTTTTCTTTAAATTTGCATATTTGTGAAGTAATAGGAGTGATACTGGTGCAAGATATTGTTTAAGGCAAATCCCAGACTTGGTATAATTTAATCTGTAACTGTTTCAATGTATATCTTTCAAATATGCGGGAGACAATTTAATATATTCTTTTTTTCTTGTTCAGTAATGCTACAGCCCTTTGACTATGATCCGAATGAAAAAAGTAAACACAAGTTTATGGTACAGACAATTTTTGCTCCACCAAACACTTCAGATATGGAAGCTGTGGTAAGTATAGAAGAAGAATTTATTTTGGGGAATGGAGTTTAAACTGTGGGCTTTCAGTAGAAAAACTTAATTTCTAAAAACTAAAAGTTAAATTTAGATTTAAAAAAAAATCTGCCAATTTCTTCATTATAGATAATCTTAATTTTAACAATGAAAGAATTTTCAAATAGCATTTTTTTAAAGAAACAATTTAGGATGCTGCTACTGCCTGGGTGCAGTGGCTTTCACCTGTAATCCCAGCACTTTGGGAGGCCAAGACGGGAGTATCTCAAGCCCAGGTGTTCGAGACCAGCCCAGGCAACGTGACAAGACCTCATCTCTACAAAAAAAAAGAGCTGGGTGTAGTGTTGAATGCCTGTAGTCCCAGCTACCCAGGAGGCGTGGGAGGATTGCTTGAGCCCAGGAGGGGCCAGTGCACTCCAGGCTGGGAGACAGAACAAGACCAACTGGAATAAAAGAAAAAAGAAAGAAATGCTGCTACTAAGAAGAAGGTCCTGTGGTTGCTAGTGATATCGTTGTGATTTTAATGGATGGTGATAGTAACTCTAGGACTATATAAAGGTTCTGCGATATTAGCTGATAACAATGGCAGGGTAATGAATAAAGAGTATACCAGTGTATTTCAGCCAAGCCAAGCAGCTACACTCATTATTTAGCTGTCCTGGGTGAAACTTATTTACCATGATCATACCCTCTATGTCTCATGTTTGGTTTTGTTTATTTTTAGTGGAAAGAGGCAAAACCTGATGAATTAATGGATTCCAAATTGAGATGTGTATTTGAAATGCCGAATGAAAATGATAAATTGGTAAGTAGGAAAATGTAAAAATATTGGAAGCTGTTGAGCTTTCAGTTCCTTTGAAATTCCTTTAATTTTCCTTCTATTTTTGGCCTTTGTGGTGTGTGTTAAGATATGGTTATTTCACTTGATAAGACTCAGTGCTTATTTAAGTTTTAAAAAACTTGGTATGCCTTTTTAAATTTTATAACATTTCGTTTATTTAAGAAGAAAGACAGACTCACTTTTAGGTCCAGACTGCATCCTGGAAAAGAATCATTTAAGCCGACCAAATTTTTGTGACTTAAACCTACTACGAATTCTTTTTTAGAATGAGATGTGTATACTTAATTGAAAAACACATATAAATTGTTTTTTGGCCACTATGTACCAGCAGTCTGGGGATAAAAATATCATTTACATAGACTTATTCCAGGTTTGGCTATTCCCTGGTATTTTGGTCACTTTTGTTTTTAGTGAAATCCATCTGATTGTATTCTTTAGTAAATAATTGTTACGCTGCTTATCTTTAGTGTATATCAAATACAGTTTTGGGGACTGAGGGATGTATGTGTTTATTTAAAAACAGACAGTCTGTGAATGTACAGAGTGGGTTATGGTCACTTACCTTGTCCTTTTCCCTGTCTGGATTGCAAATTTGAATTTTTCCTATGCTAAGAGAGACTTGAAAGATAAGTGTTTCTGTGTGTGTGACTTAATATATACAATAATATAGATAAATAGAATTGTTTGGCACAATTTGATTATGGTCTGACATGAATACTGCCTTAATCTGGTAGTCATTTGCCCTATTGAAAAGTAAACATGCAGATTAAATATGTGGGCTCAGTTATTGTGTTCCTCTTTCAGGATAAGCAGAAATGAAAAAGTCTCTGGTAATTAGGTGTTGACCAAATTAGTTTTTGAATTTTTAAAATGGCTCTTTTAAGTGATTTTGGAGGTATTTACCAAAAGCAAAAAAATGCGAATGTGTATACTGTCTCTGTAAAGTGAGTGGTAGATGGCCTGTGTATGCTTCCCATTTGGAGATTTTCTTTCTTTTTTGCTTAGGCTGAGGAAAGCTAATAGCTTGCACAACTATTACTGTTGAAACCAAGAAAATAAAAACAGCACGTTGTCTGGATTGACTTTTTAAAAAAAAATTTGGATATTTTCTTTCTTAGAGTTTTATGTCATTTATGTTATGTTGACTGGTAATTCAGTCAACATAAATCTGTCTTCGGTCTGGGCTTCTACTATGCTCTAGATAGCACATACTTTGAGATGTGTGAAAGCTTTGGAACCCCAAGTATTTGATACTGCTAATTAAGAGTAGCCTCACTCAGCACTTTGGGAGGCCGAGGCGGGCGGATCACGAGATCAAGAGATCGAGACCATCCTGGCCAACATGGTGAAACCCCGTCTCTACTAAAAATACAAAAAAATTAGCTGGGCTTGGTGGCGCGCGTCTGTAGTCCCAGCTACTCGGGAGGCTGAGGCAGGAGAATTGCTTGAACCCAGGAGGCGAAGGTTGCAGTGAGCCGAGGTTGCGCCACTGCACTCCAGCCTGGTGCCTGGTGATGGTGTGAGACTCTTGTCACAAAAAAAAAAAAAAAAAAAAGAGTAGCCTCACTGGTTTGGAAACCTAACCAGAAGTTGATGGGAATGATATGGCAATGACAGTTGAACCTAGCCATTTACACGTCTTGGGTGAGAAGAGCAGTTATGCCTGCCTGTTTGTCTAGCCCATGGTAATCCAAGAAAGTAGTTTTGGGTCTGTTTTAGCACTTGAACAAATACTGTATGGAGTTCCCACAGTCCCCTGCCATAGAACTCGAGCAGAAGTAGTTGGAGCCTGGAACCTTTTCAGAGCACATATTACTAGTAACCTAAAAGTTGTTAAGTAACTTCAAAGTACTCTAGATAATATCTGATTCTGAGCCTTGATTAGCTAGCTGCGGAATGTATTTTCACTAACTGGATTATCTGGACTTGTATTTTAAATTGTAGGGAATATCTGCTAAAAATAATGATTTTTAAAAAGATTTATTTTGAAAAACTTTAAGCACCTAGAAGAGTAGATAGGAGGAGTACAATGAACCTCTGTGAACCTACGAGCAGCTTTAACAATGACTAGTTTGTGGTTAAGTTTATTACATATAAATCCTATTACTTCCCATCTTAGATATTGTTTAAGGCAAATCCCAGACTTGGTGTAATTTAATTTGTAGCTGTTTCGATGTATATCTTTCAAAGTACTTTTAAAAAAAGAGATAAAAGAGTTTTAATGACAATACGATTATTATGCCTTTAAAAATTTAGTATATCCTTAATATCAAGCTATCCAGGCAGCATTAAAACTAGTCACAAATATCTTTAAATTTTTTTTTCCTGCAGTTTGTTTGAATTAGATGAAAATAAAGTCCAAATACTACTACTACTTTTTCTTGCTGTGTTGCCCAGGCTGGAGTGCAGTGACACAATCTCAGCTCACTGCAACTTCCACCTCCTGGGTTCAAGTGATTCTGTTGCCTCAGTCTCCCTAGTAGCTGGGATTACAGGTGCACGTCACCATGCCTGGCTAATTTTTGTAATTTTTGTAGAGATGGAGTTTTGCCAGGCTGGTCTCGAACTCCTGACCTCAGGTGATCCACCTGCCTCGGCCTCCCAAAGTGCTAGGATTACAGGTGTAAGCCGCTGCGCCTGGCTGAGTCCAGATACTTCTATTGGATGATACGTTTCTTAAATCTCTTAGTTTGTTGTATTTTCTCTTTCTCTGTCTCTCTTTGCAAATTATTGGTGGTTTTTATTATTAAACTAGGTTTGCCCATAGACTTTCCCACAGACTTGATTTTGCTGATTCCATCCTTGTGGTGTCATTTAACGTTTTTTCTCTGTCCGTGGTATTTCCTAGATTGAAAGTTCAAAATGAGTGATTCTCATCCAGGGGCAATCTATTTGTTCCTTTAGGGACCCTGTCTGGAGACATTTTTGGTTTTCACAACTGAAGGGTTGGTAAGGGTGCTACAGGTATCTGTTTAGTGGGCAGAGGCCAGAGATGCCTCTCAACTTCCTATGATGCACAGAACAGCCCCCACAACAAAGAATAATCTGGATCAAAATGTCAGTAAAGTTGAGATTGAGACAGTGTGGCCTAGCTCTGTTAATTCATTTAAGATTGATGGTGATACTCTTGTCATTCCTACTTCATACACTACTTAGAATACTTCTGTAAAGAGAAATTGTGATTATGTAGTATTTGGTTATTCAGTGGTAGAGTTTAAAAAGGCGCAGAACAAATGCCCACGTTTCTCTTTAGTTAAAGGTTTTAAAAATTGAGTTGGTTTATATGCATCCCTCCTGTGACGTACAGTTGATCTTCCTCCTTCCATCCTTTCGTTCTTCCCTCTCTACATGTATATTGTTAAAACTCATGAATTTAAACATATTTGAGTTTTAACTCCTTGCAGTTAATTACCATTATTGGTGCTCAAATTGCCTGGTAAGGAGACTTTTCAAATTGATTCTTGAGTTTTTTTGACCCTCACAGTCTTAGGTAATTTTCTTGTGTAATGTGGCAAGATTTTTCCAGGTCCAGATCTGGAAAAATTTCTTCGAGAAGCTCAGGGCCATTTTTGTGGGAGATGGTGTTTCAAGACTACAGTTAGTCAGGACCCTGTGACAAAATTGATTTTTAATTTTATTAAACTTTCTATTCATTCTTTTGACCAAGATAAGAGTGGAGGCCTGTTTTTCATTCGAAGGCACTTCTTCAAATGGTAAAATTTTAATGATAAAACTGTGTCAGCAGCATATAGGATGATGTGGATCCTTTTACTTTTTGGAGTAATGATTTCATTTTATGGTTGGATTATGTTGGGTAATTCAAAATATGCAAAATCCAATACTGATTCCTGAGAAGAATAGGCAGGTACTTCTGTGAAGCAGCTGAAGTGGTGTTTCAATATAGCAGTACGTAAATATAACTTACGACTTTCATGGCTCACTGGCCTTGCCATTATGATTTTTTGATAGATGTTTTTGAGTGTTTATAATTTACATTTCAAGTTTTGCACATAAAATAAGACTTAAAGATTGTAATATATTACCATTTCAAATTTACATAATTCAAATGTGCAAAAATTGTGTCTGTAGTATTCAGGCTAGAAGTGACCTTAATTGATTAATGTGTATGTTGGAGAGAGTAAAACACAGTTGTGTTTTTATAAGGCAATATTTCCCAGTGTATTAGGCTGGAAGCGTTCTGTCGTCAAGTGAGTTTGGAAAAATTCTGCAAATGTCTCCAAAAGGAATCACATTGTATATTAGCCTGTTAAAGGCTCTGAGAAAACTTAATGGTAAATAGATATATTTAACCCAGTATTTCTTTTTTAATATAACCTAATTAATTTATGAAATATCTGATGTTCTGAAAAAAAAAACATACTTTGGGAAATACTATTCCTGCTTAAACTCATTCTTGTAGTATTAACTAACCACATTGTACAAGAAATGTTACTTACTGAGAAATGTGTTTAAACTCAGTGCAACCTGGCACAGACCCAGTTGTCTAGGTTGTTAGTTGATTATGTGACTTTCAAATTGTGAGTTTAAAGTTGCATCTGATCTTTTATAGAAAATATGAAATCTCAAAGTACCAAATCTGAAGTCTTTATGATAGGACAAAATATAAAAAAAAATTTTGTTGCTAACAATTAAGGATAAAACCTTTTGTATTTAAAGATAACAAAACACCTCTTAGTATTTCATTCATATGGTAATAAGATCCTATTGCTAATTGTATCCTGCTGTTTCTAGGTCTGTATTCTCTATAGATGAAGTTGATAAAACTTGTTAAAAAATTATAATATCTTTGACATGTTGGTTTCTTTCTAGTATCTGTAGATAAAATTAGTAGTTAGTATCCCCTTTCTCTGTTTAGTTTAGCATGAAATTTGTCTCTTCAGAAGTTAGGGTGTTATTGGATAGTGTGATGGATAAACATTTTGTTAATTTTACTTCAGATGAATTGATAAAATGCTATATGATGCTGAATCCTGACTACACAGTTGCTGAAATACATTTCTAAATGTGCAAGATTAACAAATGTGTTGCAAACTTTGTTGGTGATGTATATTTTTAAAAGTATAGAGTGGAAAATATGCTTTTTATCTTATGATTGTAATAGAATTCCCTGAGATCTTTCGGCCCTTTATTCTTTTATTTATTAGTATGCTGTAAAAAGTATGTTAACTTAAGCAAAATCGGTTTAGTTTTTAACTGAGTTTCTGGTAACAACTTAGGATTTAACATAGAACTCTCTGGATGGCATTTGTATTTCCTTTTCAGCTTTATTTAGTGTTTAGAGTAGTGGAAAAGTTCATAGTTAGTGGTTCCTTACACATTTATTTTTTGTTTCAATATATACATACATTATGAAATGATCACCACAATCAAGCTAATTAACATACCCATCAGCTCAGATTAGCACCATTTTATGGGTCACATTTACTTTAAAGAGTTGATCATCAAAATTTCATTTTTGGTAATCAACTTAGAAAAATTTGGTTAATATTCACAGCAGATTCTGCAATAGCTGTCACAATTGTTGATGTACTCTCAAATAGTGTAGAGATAACAAGACTTAAACTTTGTAATTTTAAGTGTTTCTTAACCCCACTCCCTCACTTCCTGTATCCCTTTGCAAAAAGAAGTACACTGGTATTTAAGTACTGTACTACTTTGTTCTTACATTGCTATAAAGAAGTACCTGAGACTGGATTATTTATACAGAAAAGAGGTTTAATTGGCTCACAGTTCTGCAGGCTGTACAGGAAGCATGGCAGCTTCTGCTTCTGAGGAGGCTTCAGGAAACCTCCAATCATGGTGGAGGGCAAAGGGGGAGCAGATGTCTCACATGGCAGGAACAAGAGCAAGGGGGCGGTGCCACACGCTTTTTAACAACCAGATCTCATGAGAACTATCATGAGAACAGTACCACGGGATGATGCTAAACCATTCATGAAGGATCCAACCCCATGATCCAATCACTTCCCAACAGGCCCCACCTCCAACAACAGAGATTACAGTTTGACATGAGATTCACTGGGGACACAGATCCAAACCATATCAAATACATTGTATAAGTATACTCCACTTGTTTGAGGATTTTGATCTTTTTACAGATGCTATTAATTCTTGGGTGTTTATGTGTTTCTGAACACAGTGAAAAAAAATGTGATGTTATTTTGTTGATTTCTTTAAACTTTTTAGGACCTTGATTACTGAATATATAAGTAAGGAAATGATTGAAGTTTTGTGGTCATCTTATAGGGTAAAAAATGGAGCCAGCTTCAGAAGTACAGTGGTTGAGTCCATGTTATTTTTATAGTTTAAATCATTTATTTGTGACAAAATAATTCTCATTTATTTGAACCATCGCTAAAGTGTGGGCTACATTTGGGGAAATAGCTCTCTGATTTGGATCATAGATAAGGTGCCTCAGGAAACTTAGGAACCCTTTTATTTTACAACAAAGGACTCTTAATATTTTTTCCTGCATAACAAGCATAAACAGATACCCTCCTTAAGCACACTAAGATATATAGTTACCCTAGTCCTAGGGAACAGCAGGTGTGTGCCAATACATTTCATTTCGTTAATGGCCCCTAGTGTCTTCACTTGAGTTGTTGTCAGCGCTAGTACTGAAAGCCATTCAGCATGTTCCTTGTATTGTTGACAGCTGGAGGCACATGATACTGAAGTACTGACTGTTGTACAAAATAGGGTTCTTTGAATTATTAGCTCTGTTTGGAAATTGTCAACTCTGTATTATTAAATAGCTAATGTCCAATTAGTGGTAGTATTTGTATTTTAAGGATCTGATGTGGTTTATTATTTTTGAAGTTTCATGATCTATTCAGTTGTGTTCAACTCTAAAGAATTTTTGAGATATTTTCTATATTTCTTAACTCTGACATTTTCTAAATTTCTTAAATGTATTGCATTTCATTTATGTCCTCCTTATGACATTTGATGGTGACATATTTTCTAGGAAAAAAATACTGATTTGTTTTAATGAAGACTGAGGGGCTGTAAAGAACAGGGATTTCAGGGGTCTTACTATAAAGACATTTTATGGTTGAATATACTTTATTTTCTGTTGAGACAGAACAAATGGGATATCAGTAAGTATAATTAGGGAAATCTCTTTCCCACCGGTTTGTATAATACAGTATTACTTTTATCTATTAAAGGCATTTGAGAGGAAAAGAGAACTATGGAGTTAATGGTTATGTGAATCTTTAAGTGTGTTTATTGGCCTGGGATGTGTGTGAGTGTTTGTATTGGGGGTAGGCTTTAAATACAGGAGAGGTTTATTAAAAAATGTTCAGATTGAGTGTTATCAAAGGTAAGAAGACATGAAAGGGCTTATTTTTCAGATCATTGACAGTCACTAATTAGTAAAAAACATTAAGAGTCACAAAGAATTAGATGGTATTCATTTTAAAACAACATAAGGCTGGCATAAATTTTAATAAAATGTGTACCTTTAATAATCGCACATAATGCAATAGATTAAAATCAATTTTGTTTTGGAAATAATATAAAAATCAAGTTCAGAAACTTTGTACTTTTTGCCTTAACATAGCTATTACTTATTAGTATTGTTTCTTATGCATTAATGCATTTTTAAAGAGTAAAGTGTTAATGTTTTAGAGCCTAATGCTTTCTGTGTCAGTCATTCCCAATATACAGAAGAAATCAGAGTTCGGTGAGAATCTCAGAATATGTTTCCCATGCCATCTCAGGGTGTAACTCCACCAGGGACTGCTCCGACTGTCACTTCAATGAGCAGCATCAACAACAACACAGTTGCCACATCTGCCAGTTATCACACGAAGGATGACCCCAGGGGACTCAGTGTGTTGAAACAGGAGAAACAGAAGGTTTGTTATAGGGAGCTAACAGACTTAGGAGTCTACTGGTGTTAATGATTAAGTTAATATAGATATCTAGCAGATAAGAGATACTGTGAGTGTGTTATATGAAGTAGATAGAATTGAACTATGCTTAAAATTACAATAAAACTACAAAGCACTTAAAAATCATGCACACAAACTATTCTGTCCTAAAAGACTTCTGAACTTACTAAAATCTCAATAGTGAGCAGGACAATAGAAATGTAAAGATTATGAAGTTGGTGTAATTTTTTTCTTTGAGATTTGGGGAGCATATTCTTTTTTTTTTTTTTTTGAGATGGAGTCTTGCTGTGTCACCAGGCCAGAGTGCATGGCACAATTTTGGCTCACTGCAACCTCTGTCTTCCTGGTTCAAATGATTCTCCCACCTCAGCTTCCTGAGTAGCTGGGGTTACAGACATGTATCAGCATGCCTTGGCTAATTTTTTTTTTTTTTTTGGTAGAGATGGGGTTTCACCATGTTGGTCAGGCTGGTCTCAAACTCCTGACCTTAGGTGATCCACCTGCCTTGGCCTCCCAAATTGTGGGATTACAGGTGTGAGCCACCACACATGGCCAGCCTCACAGTTTTAACAGATTGTTTGTTTATACCTTGATTTGGTTTTGCAGATGATATGCATACTAAGGCTTTAAAAAAATTATCCTTTATCGAAATGTTTAATACTTTTTTGTTTTTGTGATTGGGAATTATTTACTTTTGGGAATCATGATCCTAGAGAAACAGTAAATTGGTTGTTAAGAATGGGGAAAACAATTTTCAGGTAGCCTTATTCTTGTTGTTTACATCCTGTCTTTTAATTCATAGGTTAAGACCTTAATTCTGCCTCTGACAGTTTATGACAGAACTCTTGACTTTAGCCTCTTAACTCCCTTTATGTCCATTTTTATCCATCACTGCTGTTGTAAGAATGTAGCCTCACATTTATGTCCTTTATCTCCTTTGTTCTTCCCAAGGCTTCTTTGCAAACTTTTCCTTATATTTCCAATTCCTAGTTTCCTCTTTTTCTGTTTAACCCCCAGTAGAAATACTTGGAATATTAGAACTGAAATTCTGATGGTCATTAAAAAAGAATACAGAAGTACAGTCATGCATCTCTTAAGGATGTATATTGAGAAATGTGTTAGGTGATTAGTTGTGTGAACATCATTGAATGTACTTACACAAATCTGTATATGGCATAGCCTGTTGCTCCTAGGCTATACAGACTTGTATAGCATGTGGCTATACTACAATCATAAGTATATGTGTAGCTAAACAATCTACACCAAGCTTGTTCAGCCTGCAGCCCGCTGCCTGCATGTGGCCCAGGATGGCTTTCAATCTAGCTCAACACAAATTTGTAACCTTTCTTAAAACACTGAGTTTTTTTTTTTTTTAAATAGCTCATTAACTGTTGTTAATGCTAGTGTATTTTGTGTGTGGCCCAAGACAATTCTTCTTCTGGTGAGACCCAGGGAAGCCAGAAGATTGGACACCCATGACTACACACAGAAAAGGTGCAGCAAAAATACGGCATCAGAGATAAAATATTGTATGCCTATATAGGGCACTTACTGTGAATGGATTTTGTAGAACTGGAAGTTGTTCTGGGTGGGTCAGCGAATGAGTGGTGAGTGAATGGGAAGACCTAGGACATTACACTGTAAACTTAATAAACACTGTACACTTAGGCTATATTTATTAAAATTGTTTTTTTTAATTTTAGCTTTAACTGTTTACTTCATAAACTCTAAAATTAAAATTTTGACTTATAATTTAAAGCACAAGCTCAGTGTATACATATATAAAAATATCTTTTTAATGTCCTTATTAGCTTTTTTCTTTTTTTTTAAAATTAGATTATTTTCAAAAACTTTTTTTCTTAAAACCAAGACACAAGCACACATACTGGCCTAGGTGTACACAGGGGCGGATTCATCAGTATCACTGTCTTCCACCTCTACATCCTGTCTCACTGGAAAGTCTTCGGGGGCACTTAACGCGCATGGAGCTGTCATCTCCTCTAACAGTGCCTTCTGGAATACCTCCTGAAGGACCTATTAGAATCTGACTTAGAGTTAACTTTTTGTTTTCGTAAGTAGAAGGAGTACACTCTAAAATGAATGATAAAAAGCACAGCACAGTAAATACATAAACCTGTTACATAGTTGTTTATTACCAGATAGTTTGTGTTGTACAAAAATCGTATGTGTACGATTTATGTGACTGGAGTACAGTATGTATATTTACACCAGCATCACCACAAACATGTGAATAATGTGTTGTGCTGTGACCTCACTAGGTAATAGGAATTTTTCAGTGCCATTGTAATTGTGTGGGAACACTATCATACGTATGGATCATTGTTGACCAAAATGTTGTTACACGGTGCATGACTGGACAGCTCATAGATGGAGGGTTACTGGAGATAGGCTAAATAATGTAGTGGAAAATGGACAAGATTGGTGTATTATTTTATTTTAGTTGATACACACCTTGACTTTCCAGCTTATTCTAAATTGCAGTGTTAAATATAATGTTACTAGTCATCAATTAACTAAGAGTCACAGCATATTGAATCCCTCTAGTTTGCTTGTTTCATGGTTCTCAGAACAGCCAGTCTTCTCTTTCTGGACCAGTTTGAAGCAACTCTCAAGAAACAAGCTGTTTTATTGGAGCCAAACCTCACTAATGGAGGCCCTGAATGGAAGGATATACTTAAAGTCACACCTACTTAGTTTTTTTCATCAGGCTCTTCAGATTGTCACTCCACGAATGACTCAAAGCCCACCCTCCCATCACACTCCACCCCCTTTTAAACCCCCAACAAGGGTTAATATGCTGTTATACGTTAAGTGTATGTAAATAAATTAGATTTTCTTGCACATGTTATGTATGTTGACTGGTTTGTAAGGGGCCTAGGTAGTACATGGTATAACTTACTGGGCACACTTTTGAAATATGTTTCGGCTTCACTGTATTCTTTGCATTCTAGTCTCTTTATACGCCACAAATTGGTTATTATTTCTTCTCCTTTTTGTTACAAAAGTAGTATAACATTATTAAGAGAAATTCAATGAAAAAAAAATTTAATTGTATTTAATTAAATTTTATTTACAAGTCTATTAGAATTTGAAAAATCTAAATCTAATTCCAATCTAGTTATCTTTTTATAGAGTATCTTCTTATGGACATGTTATTAAAAATTCGAAAGAATGGAAAGCTGCCCATCAAATGCTTAACAAAAGTGAAATGTTTAACTTTGGCAAGGCATAGAATAGAATATTTAATGACATGCCATTTAAAATGATTAAAAATGTGCATATAAATGAACAAGCAAATATGTAGGCCAGTTTTATAAAATGTATGTCAAAAAATAATAGAAAGTAATGTAAATAATAGTTTTGTTGATTTAATGAGAGTATAGGAAATGACTTTTTCCCTTCTCATCATAATTTTATGCAGTTTAAAGAATTTAAAAATTCAGTTGTCGAGAGCTTGATGATTTCTCGTTTTAGTTTTTTTCTCTTTGCTATTGACCCCTTGTATATCTTTTTTTTCCCCCTTTTGGAGACAGGGTCTCACTCTGTCACCTGGGCTGGAGTGCAGTGGCATGATTTCGTCTCATTGCAACCTATACCTCCTGGGCCCAAGTGATCGATCCTCCCACCTCAGCATTATGAGTAGCCAAGATTACAGGTGCACACCACCATGCCTGGCTAATTTTTAAAATTGTTATTTGTAGAGACAGGGTCTCCCTCTGTTGCCCAGGCTGTTCTTGAACTCCTGGGCTCATACAGCTGTCCATCTTGGCCTCCCAAAGTGTTCGGATTACAGGAATGAGACATGGTGTGCCCTGCTTCATCCTCTTAAGTTTTTTGTCAATTTTCTGGTATGGGTATGAGACTTTTTCCCAATTCTTGACCAAAACCTACAAGTTCTTCAGTTGCTATATTGGTGCCTATTGCCACCTCCTTTACAGAGGAAAGGTAGTGTGCCACCTGATCGTTATCAAAAGTTGGATTTGTGCTAGGATAGAATTTGACCACACTGAAAATCATTTTGGAATGAGTTCTCACTATTACGGAAAAGAATAGGAAAAGGTATCGGCAGAGTAAAATGTATCTGAAACAGTGTTTTAATAATAGAGGAGCAGGAGAAAGACTCAGAGAAAGAATTGAAGTAGGCTTCTTTAAAACCTTTCTTAACTGAGAAGCCTGAAGAAAAATGGAAGAATCTGCTAACAAGTCAAATACATACTGTTGTTCATTAGAACTTCATTATAATTTTTATTTTTTTAACAATGGAGTCTCACTCTGTTGCTTAGGCTGGAGTGCAGTGGTGTGATCTTGGCTCACTGCAACCTCTGCCTCCCGGGTTCAAGCGATTCTCCTGCCTCAGCTTCCTGAGTAGCTGGGATGACATGCATGCGCTACTACGCTCAGCTAATTTTTGTATTTCTAGTAGAAACAGGGTTTCTTCTTGTTGGTCAGGCTGGTTTTGAACTCCTGACATCAGGTGATTCACCCGCGTTGGCCTCCCAAAGTGCTGGGGTTACAGGAATGAGCTATCGCGCCTGTTGAACCTCATTATAAATTTTCATTTTAAAATAGATTAATTTTTACATGGATTTAGGCATACTAATCAAATCATATCCGCTTCATAGAAAAGTTTTGCCCTTTGAACAAACAATCTGTTTATACTTAGTATAAATTTGGCAGCTGGGATGGTGTGGTAGGTGTGCAGCCTCTGATAAATCTTACAAAATGAGTATTGTGGAATGCCATAAAGTTGATTTTGTAAATGTCTTGGTTAGCAGTTTATAGCTGAATAAAGCAGACTTTTATCTACAATTATCTTAAAGCAAGTAAAAATTTAATTAAAATGAAAAAAGCTTGTTACAGTAATACTGCTGTGATGTGTGGTGATATAAATGCTGTTAGGGTGAAGGATGTTGGGGTACTTTAGACCACAGGCTGAAAAATATACTTAGGTACTGTCATAGATGTTTATCTCCAGGCCTTCAACACTAGCTTCAAATGGTTCAGTGTTGGTGAGAATTAAGATTTTGGGGCTCATAGCCTTCAAAACATGCTAAGTGCTACTGTGATGTTGAATGACGTGAATTATAGCAAACTGCATTACCAAAGATGTGAAATTAATATGTTAGCTTTCTTTGCATGTTTTTTCTTAGTTTCTGATTTTATTGGAACGATTACGATAATATCCCCCTACCCCACAGAACCTCATTTGAATTGCAGAACCAGAGCATGGAAAATGACCTTCATCTTTGGATATTGTTGACGTCAGTCATTCAGCATACTTTCGTTGAATAACTACTCTTTACCAAAGTGCTGAGTTTAGGGGTAAATACAAAGAGAGATGGCTCTTGCTCTCCCAGTCTTTGAAGTATTATAGGAAAGAACTTCAACAGTAATTATTAAGATACATAATAAAGTGCTATGGTAGAGGTACGTGCCAGGGATTATGGGAGTGGAGGGAGTGGGCTCCTTATTTAGACTGATCTGACTACTGACATGTACTGATTTAGGCTTTTTAAAGAGTATTTCAGAAACAAAGATGTAGAATTTATGTTTTTATTTGTTTAAAACCTGTAAGATTTGGTTAGTTAAAAAATTCCCAATATCTTTGTAATACAGAATGACATGGAACCTAGCAAAGCTGTTCCACTGAATGCATCTAAACAAGATGGACCTATGCCAAAACCACACAGTGTTTCACTTAATGATACTGAAACAAGGAAACTGATGGAAGAGTGTAAAAGACTTCAGGGAGAAATGATGAAGCTATCAGAAGAAAATCGACACCTGAGAGTAAGTTCTGTTGGTTGAAAATAAGTTGATTGAAATCTGAAGGTTTAGGACATGTGAGTGTAATTAGGCCAATTTAGCAATTAGTTTTTAAATTTATCCTTGGTCAGTTCTTTCTGTTCCCCAATTTGATTATGTCCTGGCCTTTGCTCCCCACCCTACTCCTCTTTTTACCAGTCTTCTGTGTTTTCTCATTGCTGCAAGTTCCTTACCTTAGCACACATTCTAATTGTTTGTGATCTGGCCTGTGGCATTGCCATCTTCCACTCTTGTTTCTCCTGTCCTTCCCATTTTGTGCCCCAGTCATACTGAACTGCCTAGGATTGTGTTTTCCCACATCATAGCCATGAGTCACTTAGGGCTATTATTGAGCATTTGAAATGGGGTTTGTTCAGATTGAGCTGTGTAGTGAGTGTAAAATAACTGATGTTGAAGAGTTAGTACAGAAAAAGGTAAAATCTTTTTTTATCGTTATATATGGAAATAGTAGTTTTGGTATATTGGGTTGAATAAAATATAAATTAATTTTACCCATTTCTTTTTACTTTTAAATGTACTTTTGGAAAATTTAACGTTACATATGCAGCTCACATTTGAAGCTCACATTATGTTTGCTTGGGGCAGCATTGGGCTAGAGTATGCTGGAGAAGCAGCTGTTTATCACTCCTCTTTTGCATTAGTGTAAGCTCTGCACAGTGACTGGAATGGCCTGGAACTCTGTCTCTCCTGACACAGGACATGCACACATTGATGTTTTGCTACTAAGTTGTTGTCATCTTTTCAGTATAGCCTTTGCTGGGACCATCTCTCAAAAAGAAAAAAAAAAATCGATTTTGGCCTGTCTGCTTTGTCTCCACTATGCCGATTTCATTCTTCTCTTACTTGTCAGAGGCCTTTCTCCCTCTAGTGGGCAGTAATTTCCTTGGGGGTAAGGGCTGTGTTTCATTTATCTCTGCATTGACAGTACATGCATGTAGTAGTCATTCATATATTTGATTGAATAAACGGATGGTGAAGGAGGACTGATTTGAATATGTCTGAACTTTATGAATAATTTGTCTTTGACAAGTAATGACTTGTTTCAAGACCTGAAAACCTATACATTGCTCTTTAGGCTTTGTGTGAAGCTCTTTGCAGCAAAGTAGATGGTAGAAAAATATATGTAACTAAAGTTTAAATGATAGAACTTACTTGATTATTCCTTTTGGTAGGTGTATATAGGAACTACACTCTGAATTAAAGTCACTGTATTTTAAGTTGATCTGTGAACTTCTCTTTGCTAAAATGCTTTTTAAAGTGAATATTTGTGTCTCTTCATATTTAATATTTCATAGTACTCCCTCAAGGGTTACCCCTCTGCTTCCAAGCACCTGTCTGGATAGTAGAAAGAGTATCTTAATTTCACACCTACACACCATGGATCTTTCAAAGGATTTTGTTAGTTACTTTTACTTTATCTGCCATGACTTACTTCCACAGTTCTGTTCTTTGATAAAGATGTGCTCATTAGGGTGCTCAATAGATTTCTTTCAGAAGCCACTGTTTACCTCTGCCGGGGAGGGGAGAAGTAGAAACAATAGGAATGACACAGGTGGGGCAGGGCTGAAAAATAGGAAGAGTGAACAGGAAGTAGGTGAGAGAGAATTTATTCCTGGTTTCTACTTTTTATATGCTGATGTTCTGTATGAGATTTTGAGAGATGATTGTGCTGTTGGAAAAATAAGACATAAAAACCTTTTGAGCAGTGGCCCATGCCTATAATGCTAGCACTTTGGGAGGCTAAGCTGGGTGGATTACCTAAGGTCAGGAGTTTGAGACCAGCCTGGCCAACGTGGTGAAACCCTGTCTCTACTAAAAATTCAAAAATTAGCCGGGTGTGGTGGTGGGCGCCTATAATCCTAGCTACTTGGGAGGCTGAGGCAGGAGAATCACTTGAACTCGGGAGGCGGAGGTTGCACGTGAGCCAAGATCATGCCATTGCACTCCAGCCTGGGTGATAAGAGCGAAACTTCGTCGCAAAAACAAACACACATACTTCGAAGACTCACTGGCTTCAATAATTTATTTCAAACTCTTTAGTGTTTTATTCATAGACCCATCATAATTTTTTGCCAGGTTAAGTTTTTTGCTCCTACCTGTTCACTGTTCTTTTTAATTCCCCTAGTCCTGTGGTTTTTTTTTTTTTTTTTTTTTTTAAACTTTTGTCTTTATCAGCAGCATGAAAAGCCCTCTGGTTGGTAATTCATACTGCATGTGAATCACCCAGTGAGCTTTAAAAAATTACAGTTTACCAGTCCCTCCTCAGACCTAGTGAATGAGAATCACAGAAGTATTAAAAGTTCCGCAGATGTTTGTGAAGGGTAGCTGAAACTGAGAATTACTGCTGTTTTTACAGAGGACTAGTTAGCATGAGACCCAAAAAACCCAACTCCAGAAAATCCAGTAATGCAAATAAAACTGTGCCATTAGGTGTACTCTTTTAGTTAGTGTTTATTTATAAGCACAATGAGGGAATCGTGGGAGAACATTTTGCCTTGCACTGAAAAAAGTAAAAATCAGTCTTGCCATTCATCAGATTGGATAACAGACACAGATAAAGCCAACTGCATAGTTAACAGGTATTAGTACTTTCCCCCAAGGTTCACACTGCACACAGTGTCATAACAACCTTCTGCCTGAAGTGACTTCTGCTTCCTTCTGAGAAACCTCGTCCTCTAAAGACATAGTGCTGTGTGAAGCCATATCAGTAAGAAAGAAGCAGCCCATTCTTGCCTGGAGGATCTAGGTCATTTTGACGCAGAGAAGCACCCTCAGTTTACAGTCCAGGTGCAGAGCTTCAGATAAGGGGTTCCTGTATACATTTCTCATCCAAATTTTTAGTTTCTGAAGAAATAGTATTCTTTGTCTGCTTTGCAATCCAGACCTGGTGCTACTTCTTTACACACAGCCTTTTGCTTTGCTTTGAGCATATGAAAACAGTGTTACTTAAATTTCACGCTAAGCTGTTTACTTACCCCAAATTCTGTCATACCCGTATCTCTGTTTTTGGCAAGAATATCCCCTTGTGCCTCTGCTGTTCCGGTTCCTGAGTTGCAGTAGGCCAGTAAACACAACTGGCAAACTACAGGTTTGGTAGTTTTGACTGATTGGGTTGGGACAGATGCAACTGATTTTAAATACTGTGGGTCACCTTGGAAGTAAGTGTACAGAACTCTTTAATTGTGTTTTTAGTGGGATTTAAAAAAATGTAAATATAGCTCTATCTGACTTTTGTATTTTAGGAATACATTTCTCAGCTCCAGTTTAAAAAAAATCAAGTGTTATTGAGGTATAATTAACATCCCATGGAGATACCCATTGTGAGTGTACAATTCACTGATGTATAGAATTTTGCAACAGTCACTATAGTTGAGTTTTAGAATGTGTTCATCACTCCCAGAAACTTTCCTTTTGTGGTTAGCAGTTAATCCCTGTTTCCGTCCCCCTCCATGGGCAACCACTAATCTACTTTCCATCCCTATAGATTTTTAGCTTCAGTAATCTTGTTAGTATGCTTGTTTTTAAAAACCTCGTGTGTGTGTGTTTTTTTTTCTAGGACGAAGGTTTAAGGCTCAGAAAGGTAGCACATTCGGATAAACCTGGATCAACCTCAACTGCATCCTTCAGAGATAATGTCACCAGTCCTCTTCCATCACTTCTTGTTGTAATTGCAGCCATTTTCATTGGATTCTTTCTAGGGAAATTCATCTTGTAGAGTGAAGCATGCAGAGTGCTATTTCTTTTTTTTTCTCTTGACCAGAAAAAGATTTGTTTACCTACCATTTCATTGGTAGTATGGCCCGCGGTGACCATTTTTTTGTGTGTACAGCGTCATATAGGCTTTGCCTTTAATGATCTCTTACGGTTAGAAAACACAATAAAAACAAACTGTTCGGCTACTGGACAAATTGTATATTACCAGATCATCACTAGCAGATGTCAGTTGCACATTCAGTCCTTTATGAAATTCATAAATAAAGAATTGTTCTTTCTTTGTGGTTTTAATAAGAGTTCAAGAATTGTTCAGAGTCTTGTAAATGTTATTTTAATAATCCCTTTAAATTTTATCTGTTGCTGTTACCTCTTGAAATATGATTTATTTAGATTGCTAATCCCACTCATTCAGGAAATGCCAAGAGGTATTCCGTGGGGAAATGGTGCCTCTTACAGTGTAAATTTTTTCCTCCTTTACCTTTGCTAATATCATGGCAGAATTTTTCTTATCCCTTGTGAGGCAGTTGTTGACTGAGTTTTTCATCCTTACAATCCTGTCCCATGGTATTTAACATAAAAAAAAAATAAAATTGTTAACAGATTCTTGCTTGATAGCTTGTTTGTGTCTGTCGTGTTATTAGAGGGGAGTCCACTATATATGGTCACTTGAAATTACGATGCAAAGGTTTCTCTTGCATTGAAACCCTCTCAGATATTACAGTATTTTCAATCGAAAGTCCTAATTCTGTTAAGGAAAGGAATTGATTAAATTTCAAGGTACTACTAGTATTTTGGAAGATTACAGTTAGTTTGTTTTCAAGATAATAGAAAATAAGGTCCATGAGAATAGAAGTTACGTGATTTCAGTGAGTTGATGTGTTCAGCGTGGCTGTGCTCCATCTGATTTGCCCCATTCTTAGCAAGTTCTGAGAGTATGTTCTCAAGGAGGGTTTAACTCTTCTTGGTTTTAAAGTACTTTTTAACCATCCTAATAAGTCTTATTTGTAACATTTCATAATAATAATTAAAAGGTGTTTTTTTCCCCACCCAGTTTGGCACTCAAAATAATGTTCATTATGGAAGTTTGGTAATACTGAGCAAGCCTATGGAATTTTCTTTATGAAAAATGATTTTATCCTTTGCAAATGTTAACCATGTGAAACACATTTTCATTGTAAGTATGCATTACAGGGTCTGATACTTTCCTGCACTTAGTCTTATGTCTTCATTTTATTCATACTCGGATAGAAAATTTTGGAATCATAAAATAGATTCAGATTTTAGCTGCATACAGTCTAGTACAGGTGAATTTTTATTCTTAAACATAGGTGTTGGTTATTTTTAAAAGAGTTGCACTCTACCTGAAAAGGAAATTGGATTTTAGAACTGGATGTGGTGCAGTGAAGTATTTTAGGCCCAGATCTGTGTACACATTTTTTATGGAAGAGTGAAGTCTTCTGAAGTATTTTGGTTGCCTTTTCATTTCAACTGTGTTTTGAATTTGTCAGATCACATATATTGTATTACTGTGCTCTTTGGTATCGTTTATAAAACCTCTTGCTTGTGTACAAAAGTTGCTGAAAAGAAACACAAGTAATGCCTCTCCATTACTAGCATGCTGTGCTTCAGGGAATATTTCCACTGCTGTGTGCTTTAGTGTCTTTGTAAAAATCCCCTGTCCCCTTTTCTGGTAGCTGGAAAAGCATGCTAAAAATTGTCTTATATTTTCATCCCATAAATGCAGAATCAGTAATTCTTGGCTTAAAGCTGTTACATAATCAACATTATTGGTGGTACGTGTCAAGCTTGGTATCTCATAGCTATCTTTTTAAAAAGAAATTAAGTTCTTAAAAATTTAGCCAAATCCCGTTTTATGGGAATGCTCCTTAGAATTCATTTTGTTCAGCCCCTTGTTTGATAGTTGAGAAATCTGAGGCCTTACGAAGGATAAGAGAACTTTCCCTGTGTCTCACAGGTAGAGGCAGAGCTGGAACTAGAAATTTGGCCTCAGTGTCTTTTCTGGTAACTGTAGAAAAAAGTTGTCCTAATTCGAGAGATGGCTGAATTAATGAACATAAGATGCTATTTATAATAAGCATATGTGAAGTTTCCTATCGTAAGACTACTACCGGCTTACTGTTGAATACAGTTTGGTTATAGTGTTTAGGCTAGACATGCCTCCCACATTGTTAATAAACATTACAAAATACAATGTATTTTTAGGTAGGCATTTTATAAAATGCATTATGCCATGGTTTTGAGATAGATTGTAGTCTGGGTAGCATCTGTGTATGAGTTTCGCTGTTCCTCATATCAGGAGATGCTCTGATTGTATAGATGAAACTGTTTTTGTTATTTTTAATCGCTTTATGAAACGTGATCAGATAATTTTATTACCAACAGTTACAGTTTGAAAGTCCAACTGTGTTGACTGGTAATATAGAGATTAAATTGTCTTCATTCCTTACATGTTTAGAAGTTTTTGCTTTGTCTACCTGTTACTTGTATATGTAAGCATGAGGGAAAAACACTGTTACTAATACTGAAATTATAATCAAGTAACTAAGGCCTTAAGTTCATATGTGACTTCAAATGCACTAGCTTCCTTTTTTCTGTAACTAATGTACCATAACTTCCTCCATTCTTGTATTTATGAGAAATTAAGAAATTATGTTCTGAGTGTGTGGTATGTTCCCTTAAAAAAAATGACACTTGGAAGAAAAATGTATGAAATTCCAGAAATTCTGATCAAAGAAAAATTTTCTCTTTTTTAGAGTCTTGCTCTGTTGCCCAGGCTGGGTGCAGTGATGTGATATCACATCATTGCAGCCTCTGCCTCCTGAGTTCAAGCGATTTTCATGCCTCAGCCTCCTGAGTAGCTAGGATTACAGGTGTGGGCCACCAAGCCTGGCTAATTTTTGTATTTTTAGTAGAGACAGGGTTTTATATTGGCCAGGCTGGTTCTCAAACACCTGAATTTGCCTGCTTCAGCCTTCCAAAGTGCTGGGATTACAGGTGTAAGCTATCGTGCCCAGCCAAGAAAAATAATACTCTTTCAAATATTTAGCTCAGATGTTCACCTAAAGTTGATATTATTTGGTATGGGAATTAGTTTTGAACTGTAATCTTTCAAATTGTACCACTTTGAAAACAAGTTTTAACAGTAAGGTAAGAAAAATAGTTCTTGAGGGTGTATTCCCCAGTTGTGATCTTCTGCCACTTTAGAGACATTCAAGTAATAGTTTTCCTTAGAGCTTTGCACATTCCCATTCACTGAGATTTAAAAAATTTCACCTTTGTTGGAGGGAAGGATCAGTGCTTACCATTTGGAAGAACAAAAGCAGAAGATAAATAAATGATCTTTATTTTCTAGCTTTCAAGGGAAGTTAAACTATTCGTGAATAAACTGTTTAAAAATATGAAGTGTCCTTTTCCTTTTCACAGTACAAATACAATTTCAACAGATTGTGATGGTTTGTGCATTTATATCCTGTTAAGCATTAATAGCTAGTCACTGACTGGGACATAAGTTCTGATGGTAGATAGTCTCTTGCTTAGTGAGACAGTTACTTTTTTAGTAGGAAGTGAGAGCCGCTGATTTTTCATTCCACATTTTGTAGCCCAGTTTTGGTGGAGGCCGTGCTTCTGGGGAGTTCTTTGCAGAAGCAGTGGCATCTTGGGAATAAATACCGAGCCATCCCTGGGTTGATGCAAATAATTATAAATGTACATCACTAAGGAAAAAGAAACGTCGTCTTCCCCTTCCTACACTTCTGATTGTAGAAATAGTGTGTGCACTTCAGGCAATTTTTGGAAAATAAAAAAAATGCCAAAATCTGCCCCAGCAGCATCAATTGCTGGGAACATTTCATTCATTTCCCTATAATGTTAATGTTCTTTAAGCATTATCACTAATTACAGGTTGTATCGTATTTTTTTCCATCTAATTTCTCTGGTTTATTGAAAACCAAGTATAAATGTGACTGCAAAAGCATTTTGCTTTGTATTTATATTCACTTTCTTAAGGTTATGGACATTTTATAATGTAACATTTGATTGGCATGGCCTGATAATTCCCTTCTAGTTGTGCATACCCTCCTATTGCCACATTTCTTGTTTTAAAACTCAATTTCATTTCTTCCAGTTGTTGCTATGTATAACACCCATCTTGAAAGAAGGCATATAGGAAGTTACTGAGATAACTTTTGTCGCAGTGATATTCAACTATGTCAGTACATTAATTAACTCATGAGCTTAGGAACATAAAAAGTAACTGTTGCCTGAATAGCACCCCCAGAAGATACTGACCTAATTGGTCTGGGGTGGAGACCTGGCATGGTAGTTTTTTTTCAAGCTCCAGTCATTGGCTAGACAGTTGCTTTACATAGGCTTTTAAATGCCAAAGGCAGAATGGGAAGTAGATTTAATTAAGACTACTCCAACAATACAGGGAAGCTTTAGAATACTTATTTTCCTTTAAATTGCAGGAGTCACTGTTAGGTATTGCTTAATGTAAAAGCTATGCTTGTTAGGATTGCTGGAATACCACTAAAGATTTTTGACTTGTGAATAAATGAGCTGTCAGCGCAAAAAGGCAATTTAAGAAATATGGACTTCAGGTATTTATTGCCATGACACCCAGAGTAACCACCTACCTAAGAAATTTGTCCATCATATGTTTCTCAAAGCAAAAGGTGGTTTTCAAGTATAATGTCATTTTCAACATGCTTTTAACTGTGCCAGGTCCTAGTTTTATGTAAGCTCATTTTGTCATCACTGGTAACTTGTGAAATAGATACTTATCTCCATCGTATGGAACAGTGGAGACAAGTTTAGACAGGTTCAGTTTGCTCAAGTCTACACAGCTGTAAGTAACAGAGAAAGTGGGGTCTAGATGATCTGATCCTAGAGCCCATGCTCCTAACCATTGTAATCTACCACATGAAGAAAGTGGCTTGTGCTCTGATCCAAGTCAAATATTGACTCCTCACAAACAGTAAGTATGGCAATTTTGTGATGCTTTTGATTTCACTTTACAGCGAGTACTGTTACTTATTTGTGAAAAGTCTTCAAAACTCTTGGTCTAAATTTTTGAAGACTTCTTTCATCCTTTATCTCCCAAAAGAATTGAGAAGAAATAAACTGCCCATTGACGATCTCAATCTGTAAACAAAATTAACATGAACATTTCTAAAGTGTATTACTGTAGAATTTACGGAAATGGCTTATGTAACCTTCAAGACTGGAGAACAGAATGTGGCCTTTTCTAATGGTCTTTTAAGATTTAATGATTAAACCAAATGTTTTATTTTTTATAATTTGTGGTCTAAATTCTTGATACTGTATAATTCTATAAAGAACAAAAATTGTTACGTAATATAGGCACTTAGGAACCTGAGGAAAAATACAAATTTTTTATCGTGTGTGTGTTACATGTAAGCTCAAAAAAAAATTGTGGAGGGTTGAAATGGTAAGTAATTGCAGTATTTGCTATTTTTGAGCAATAATTCCTAACCTTACTACATTTCTTGTTTCAAGAAGTAGAGATTTGTTAGGAATTACTGTTATGGGGAGCAAACTTTTTGTGCTATTTTAATCTAAAATGTACTTAATTGTATATAATATGTAGATAAATATATGAGAGTATCAAGCTACTTTGACTTAAGGATACATTTCACTTGAAAACTTAAATGTAAACTTTTGAGAATCCAAAGAAAGTTTTGCATGGTATTTCTTTGGGTGCTTTTGTGTACTTTGCCATTGAGCAAATTTTATGAAGTTATTGGGAAATTAAGATTTGATTTTAAAAGTTAAATAATCCTGTTTAAAAGTAAATTCTCATCGCTCCGAGGGAGACCTGCTCTTTTATGTTGGGACCCCCGATAGAATTCTTAGCTGGAGGAGTTTCCCTATGTATAAGAAATTACGGAGATTGTATATTCTGCAAAGAAGGAAATGCCTTAAGAGTCTTAATTTTGAATGGGACCAAGTGGTTTTTTTGTAAGCTAGGTGGTGAGTAGAACAGGAATTTCAGGGAGAGGAGTATATTGGCATATGTACTTAAAGGTTCCTGATGTTAATTTTAAGGTGCTAGAAATTTGTGTTTATTGTTTTAATGTGTTCATTGTAGTAACATTTGCATCACAAGATGATGAGGGGAGAAAACAGCTAAAATAGTATTTGCATTCAGTAGTTAACAAACCTGTCACATCTATGCATTTGGTTGAGGAAATAGTGTAAATGTTTCCAACAAATATTTACTTAAATATGTAAACAGGTATTTCCATCCAATACTTTGATGTCTAACTCCAAGACAGTACATTGCAGATACCAATAGCAAATGAGGTATTACATTTGCATAGTAAATGTAAATGTACCCATACCACAGTAGTATGGTGATAAGGTGAGAATAGTGTTTCCTTTTTCCTTTGCTTTAATTTTTTTTCTTATAAAGTTTCCCCAGCTTTGGCACATTATTTTTCCATATTTGCTGTAGAGCATAGATATGATTGAAACCACCTGTATGCCCTTCCCTGACCACATTTCCCACAGTCAAACCACTAACCTGAAATTTGTCATTCTTGTTAGTGTTTCAGTGTTTTGCTACATGTGTATGTAATTATATAATCAGGTTTATAGTGTATTTTGCATTTTTTAGAATGCCACATAACTGTATTTCTTAGAATATTATTTGTGTAGCTTTATCCTCACCTAAAATTTTTTACATCCTCAAACAAATTCCAACTAATTCCCTTGGGGTCTGTCATGTGTTTCATGAACTAATATATTGTTTTCTCCTATGAGTAGCAGCTTGGACCCACAGTAGTGACTTCCTGTTGCTGCCAGGGCTGGAATTGAAATTATGACACCAGTTTCTAACAAAGGCTGCTGAAACCTATTGATTCCAGCAGTGCTGCCATTGCCTGATGTCAGCACCGGGTCTTTTGATCGGTCTGGCACAGATGTAGTTGGTATCCCACTGAACATCTCAACTCTTTGCTTTCCTGAATCATGGTGGTTTGTTCTAGGACTCAGACATCAAATCTGGCCAGAAGACAGTTGTTCTGACAAATGTTGCCCTAAAAGCCACCTGCTACATGTGACTATGTACATAGTCATACATAATTTTAGAAGAAAATTCTAGGGGAAGAGAGATGAGGTGCATAAGCACGTGTGTGGAATCTTCAGGCTACTGCGCATGCTCACTGTGTTTATGCATGTGCTGCAGTGTGTGTGTGTGTGTGTGTGTGTGTGTGTGTGTGTGTGTCTGTGTAAATACAGAAACGACACAAACGTCTGGATTTTTTTTAAAATTCAAGATTTGGAATGAAGGTCTTGCATTACCACATGGCACACAATTTTCTGGAGCCAAGTAGCAGTTTCACCTGTAATTCCCATCAGTTCTTATATACCCTGTCTGTCTTATTTGTTACTTGCATGATCCCTGTGTTGATCTGAATTTGTGACCCTTGGTTTAGATACTAATTACATAGTAGTCATTACTGAGTACTTCTATACTAAGTACAGGTTGGGGTGGGAGGTGTGGGGTAAGATTATAGCAGATTGGAATATTGGGAGGATCCTGTTGTCAGGAGGCAAAATTAGTTAGGCACTTGTACCTGGTCAACAGATAATTGGGCCCAGAATGTCCAAAACATTGTAAACTGAAATAGGCTAAAGTTTGAAGAGCAGTTAACTTTACAGTACCTATTATATGTCAAGTACTTTACATATATTATTCTCAGCATATCATTTCAGACTTAAAACACAGATGGGAAGCACTTGGAGAAATTGACTTGTCCAAACTTATCTTGGACAAGTCTGGACCCTTCACCATACCATGCTGCCTTTAGGAAAAACGGGGGTGGGAATGATGGTGAAATTAATCTAACGATGTTTAATTTAATAAAATTGAGAACTTACTTTGGTCTCAGTCACTTTTGAGAGTATAAATTTTTTTTTTTCTGGTTTTGAAAATCTCAACATCAAAGACTATTGTACCTAAAACTTAATTACCTAATACAGCATACTAGTGGCTAGAAGTTGGCATGTGGCTGCAATATGGTTTCAGAATATAAGCTTTTTGAAATTCAGGCTCTTTATAGCACACCTGTCAGCAAGCTAACCTAGATTTTTAGCTACATCAATGGCCTTTAGCGTTGTAATTACAAATATTAAGCGTGAGAGAATCTTGGGAGGAAAGCATATCAAAGGGGTATGAGTCTGGAGGCTGAAATGATATTGTTGGTTAGAATTCTGGCTTTGTCATTTTACTGGTTGTGACCTTGGGCAATTTTATTTCTCTGTTGTCCCAGCTTCCTTTGTAAATAGGGTAATAACTACACCTGTTCATTGGATGTGGAGAGGATTAAAGAAGTACAGCTCTTAGAAGCAGAAGTTGGCACAAAGCAGATGCTCAAGAAATGGTAGCAGTTATGGCATATGTACAAATGAAGTGGAAAACTGGGAAGCTCTCTATTTGGGTTGAAAATTAATATATCCAGACAATTGGTATTTGGCTTGAAATTTTACTTTTGAAGTTATATTAACCAGGTCTGCCACTGCAGGCATTATCTGAGTTAGGCAACAGCTGTTTATTGAATACCAGTAGAGTGGCAGCAGGACAAACCCTGTGGGTTTTGGAGGACAGACAGACTTGAATTTGGATCTCAATTCTGCCAGTGACTAGACAGGAGCCCTGGAACAAATTATGGAACCTCTTTGAAGCACAGCTTCCTCATCAATGACACCATCTGATTTTTAGACTCCTCTTTTATAATTTTGTAAGGTTGTGGTGAAGACTGCAAGATATTTAAAAAATTACATTTTTACTCTGTCCTTCAATCATATTGAACGTGATATTGGAATAATTAAAATTTAAAAAATGACAGCTTAATGATAATGGATACTCGAGTTAGACAATGTAGAAATACAGTAAGGGCGGAGGCATTCTTGTAGTTGAGCAGCCTGTGAGTGTTAAGAATGATGTACTTTTTTGTTGATTCTTTTTTTTCTACATATGAAGGTAACACTAGTGAATTACAGAGGTTTGGAAATGGTAGAAAAGTATGTAGCAGAAAAAAGTTCCAGTATCTCACTTCCCAGAGATAACTTATTAACAGCCTATTTAATGCCTTGGAGCATAGCAGAGATTATATATATATGTATATAATTAGTATAAATATTTATACTAATAATCAACATGATTGATTTAACAAAATTAATTCATTTTTTACCCGAAAATAATTTTTGAAATTGTAAGAAAATGTGCAATAATAGTAGAGAAGATGCCCATTTTGCCTCATTATTTTATTGTTGGTGCTTCCTCCCTGCCCCCCCCACTTAAGTACATGTACAACATGTGCATGCATGCATGTTCATATATACACATGTATGCATTCATGAGGTACATGTATACATGTACACATGTATGCATTCACACATGTGCGTATATACCTATATACACATATACCCACATTTTCGCAAAACCATCGAAGAGTAAGTTGCATATATCATATTGCATGCTACTGGGGAGGCTGAGGTGGGAAAATTGAGCCCAGAAGTTTGAATTAGGATTGCACCACGGCACTCCAGCCCGGCAACAACGACAACCTGCCTCCATCAATCAAAGATGTGCATATATTATCCCTAACTATGTTAGTGTGTATTTCCTAAGGTAAAGTTCCTTTACGTAACCACAGTACTGTTGTGAACGTCAGCAAATTGAACATTGATATTTTCCCCCAGAACTGTCTGTATCCAAATTGACTAAATAATGTCATTTATGGCATATTCTCCCCTCCAGTACAGGGTTTGGTCTGGGGTCACATGTTGTATTTAGTTGTCAAATCTCTTCAGTTTTCTTTAATCTGAAATAGTTCCTCAGCCTTTCTTTGTCTTTTATCACATTGAGGTTTTTGAAGAATGCAATCCCTGCCTCTTCATTTGGGCTTTCTTGGATGTTTCCTCAGTAGACTCAAGTGATAGAATCTTAGCCTGATTGCTACAAAAGTGACACCATGTCCTCCTCAGGGTGTCATGTCCACTGGCACATGAGGTTCCCCTGCCCCTCATTTGTGAATGAAGACCCAGCTGAGGGCTGGGGAAGAGGAAGATTCACGCTGAGGTGAAGACGAATCAGATGGCCTGGCTTTGAATGCTGGCTTTGCCTTGTAACCTTGGGCATGCTTTCAACATTGCTGTCTCAGGTTCTGCATCTGTAAAAAGAGGATTTAAGAAAGTGTACTGATACACACCTCATAAGGTTGTTATTCAATTAAATATGCCTAGAGTGCTGAAAATAATTACTGGCACGAAGTTAACACTATATAAGTGCTAGCCATCATCACTGATATTGATTCTGTCTACAATATAATTCTTACTGTTCTTTTTGAAAAATTAATAGTCTGAAATGCTGAAATGCCAAGTGCATTGTTTAAGCTCATACAGGTAGGATTCCAAGTCTCATGAAGCTAAATACTGTGCTCTCCTGTTCATATTTTTATTTTGTTTTTGCAAGATCCATTGTAAGCACACCTAATTTCTATGGGATAGATCAGAAAGACCCCAGGAAAGTGTCTTCTGGATGTTATGGTGGTAAGTTGGGAGTTGCTCTCTGCCTCGTCTGCCTAGAGAAGTGTATGCAGTAGGGGTGGCTCTGTGCCATGGAGAAACTGAGCATAACTTACTCTCATGGTGTTCAGCTATCACCAGGCAAAACATGAATTTTGTTTGGGTACATTGGATCATCTGTGGATAATATTTGGAGCTTTTTAGTGTAAAAATGGTGCTAATTTTCAAATCGACTCTCAGGCATGATAAAATTTGAAGTTTCTTTTTATATAGGTGATTGTGCAAGTGTGCTTGCACAGAACTGTGACACCTGGGTTCCTGCATGTTCCTTTCTCCTTTTCCATTTTTTGATGAGGCTTCCTTTCTGCGCATTAGAACAGGTAAAGGGAATGTGGTGTCAAAGCAGCCTAATTCCACTCTTCTCCTTTGCTCAGACACAACTAATCTAGATTTCTAACAATGCCCATTGCCTTATTTTGGGAAACGATTTGGAATTAACAGGGATTTTATTCCACTGATTTGCTAGGGGGAGGCCCCAGCAATGTGGAAACCATTGTAAAAGGTGAGGAATATGTATCAGCAGTATGTAAGTGACAGTCCACAAGAGGTAGTAAGGAATTGCGGGAATGCTACCTGCTTATCAATGTTTTCTCACCAGGCTTCAAGGACAGCTGTTCCCCTGCCTGGCTTGACTCCCTTCTCTGGAGTGAGTCATGAATGGGTTGGGACAGTCAGGATGGACATAAGGAGAGCAGCAAGCTGTGCTTAAGTGGAGAACCGAGCAAGAAAAGATGGATCTAGATGTTTTTGCAACCGGACTTCATTCTTATTGTATTATATTCTGATTTCCTTATTGGTAGTTGTATTACAGCAGTTCCCCTCACCTTCCCTTATCTGTGGTTTCAGTTATCTGTGGTAAACTGTTATCTAAAAATATTAAGTGGAAAATTCCAGAAATCATAAGCTTTAAATTGCACGCCTTTCTGAGTAGCATGATGAAATCTCAGGCCTTCCCACTGTGGCCTGCTGGGGACCTGAATCTTCCCTTTCTCCAGTGGATTCATGCTGAATGCTCCCACCTGAGTCATTGACATGGGCTGCTCCTGACATCCAACCATCAGCATTGTCATGGGTCGATGATCCAGGATCACCTGGAGTGGATGATCCTCCAATCTGTCATCAGAGGGTCAACAGCAGCCTCACGCTGCGTCACAAAGTCTGCATTGTTCACCTTACTTCCTCTCATAATCATGCTCCTCTCACATCTTCACCAGAAGAAGGGTGATGCAGGTGACCCTGGCCTATGACAGTTCAACTTGGGACTCTAAGGTGATGCAAAGGTGATCTGCATTCAGGAAAAGTCATACTTCCAGTACCATTAAACTAGAGCATTACCAAATGCTCTAGTACAGCATTTGGTAAATTGCACGAGACATTCGACACTTCATTATGAAATGGGCTTTGTGTTAGGGGACTTTGCTCAACTGTGGGCTAATGTCAGTGTTCTGAGCACGTTTTGGGTATGTCAAGCTAAGCTATGATGTTTGGTAAATGAGGAGTCTTAAGTGTATTTTCGATTTACAGTATTTTAATTTATGATGGGTTTATCAGGACATAAGCTGTTGTAGGTTGTACAGTAAGATTTTTTGAGAGAAAGTGAGAGCATACACCTTCACATAAGTGGTATATAACAGTAGATTGCTATAATTGTTCTATTTTATTATTATTAATCTTACTGTGCCTGATTTGTACATTAAACTTTATCTTAAGTGTGTATGGATAGGAAAAATGTGTCTACAGGTTCGTTTTCAGGCATCCACTGGGGGTCTTGGAACGTTTCCCCTGTGTATAAGGCGAGGGGACTCCTGTAGTTTTCTGTTGTGACTGTAGAAGGTTACCACAAATTTAGTGACAAAAAACAACACAAATTTATCTTTAAGTCCGTCTCCCTTATCTAAATTCAAATATCCGCTGGACTCCAGGGGAGACTCCGTTCCTGGACTTTTCCGTCATCGAGGGGCCACCCACATTCCTCAGCTCCTGATGCCCCTCCTGCGGTCACATGACACCAACCTCTGCTTCCATGTCTCTTCCCCTTCTCTGACCCTGTGCCTTCCTGTTATAGGCATATAGGCACCCTTGCAGTGACACTGGGCCCACCCGGATGATCCAGGGCCATCTTCACTTAATCACAGCCAGAGTCCCTTTCATGGAAGGTCACATATTCAGGGGTTCTGGGGGGCTAGGATATGGACATTTCTGGGGGCATCGTTTACCCCACTCCCTCAGTCTGTGGTCTTCAGCCTGGGTCAGGCCTCTGGCAGCGGGGAAAGAAGGTCTATATCCCAGCCAGTCAGTGCATCCCTATGCTTCAGAGACCAGAGAGTGACCCAACCAGAGCCAATGAAACCATGCAAAACCTTAGCTTTTCAACGGATCTCCATTTCCTCTGGTTTTATCATCCCCCTTCAGCCCCTTTCAGGTTACTTCAGGCTCCTTCTCATACTCAGTTCAAAAGTTCAAGTCATAGTCGACACTGCGATTGTCTGAAAGATTTGGATTTCACTGGTGCTTCTGGTCTTCTGGATCTCGAAGCACCCGCATCCTGTTTTTGTTCCAGCGTCCCCTCACCCCCACTGTCACGCTCCCCCTAGGGCAGGGCCAGCGGCCCCCAAATCACGGGTACTTCCTGAGTTCCCAGTGGGAACTTGTGACCCTTCCCTATCACAGATCGGCGAGGAAGACTCTGGGCTCTCCCAGACTCTCTTTCTTGCTAACTGCAGAGTGTGGCTTTCCATCTGTTCCCTCGCCCCTCTTCTCCACTCCCAGCCCAGATACGTCCTTGCCCAACGACATTGGCCATCTTTCTGACACCTCGGACTTGATATGTCCAGAACGGAATCCAGTCTCCCTCACACCCACGCTTGCTCCATGTGGGCCTCCCACATCCTCATCCTTTCCTTCACTCACACCTCGGAGTCACCCTTGCTCTGCGCGTTCCCTTCCTTCACATGCCACAGCACAGCCCATCTTGTCAAAGCTCCTGCTGCTCTACTTTCAAAACACACCCAGAACCCATTCGCTTCTAGCCACTTCCATGTTTTGTCCCCTCTGTTTCCTTCATTTTCTTGACAGTCTTAGCAGATCTCCTGGACACCCCCATGCCCCCTGTCTGTCCTAGAGCAGGAACCAGAGCGGTCCTGTTACACACGGGTCGGAGGGCTGCTTTCCTGTGCTGAGACACTCCAGCGTAAGAGTGGAGACCTGGCACTGGCCCACAGGACTGCAGTGTCCCCACCCCGGCCCCACTTCCCCCTCTAGCCCCATTCCTTCTCCTTCCTCTGCTCGCCCCACGTTGTCCCGTCATCATGCTGTTCTCTGGATTTCATGGAGCACTTGCACATTCCAGTCCCGGGGCCTGCACCTGCTGTGGCCTCTGCCCTAACGCTGTCCCTGTGTGTCCGCGGGGCTCACTCCTCACCCCTCCCAGCCTTCACTTAGGTCTCACCGTCTCTGTGAGGCCTTCCTGGGTCACTCCAACTGAACGATGGGACCTGTCCCTTCGTACTCTGGCTCCCCTCACCCCCATGGAACGTGCCATACCTGTCTTCATTTCTCCTGTGGTCTGCTCCTCTATGAGAATGCAAATTCCCTAAGAGCAGTGATTTCAGACGTTTTGCTCACTGCTGCATCCCCAGCACCTGTAACCACCTGGCATACAGTAGTAGGTGCTCAGTAAGTGTTTGTTGAAAGGAGAGAGAAAACGCGCAATTGTGCATGCACACGCGGTAACCATGTAAAATGGGCCCTTACTATGGATTGTGGTTAAAAGAAAAATCTGAAAGCCCTGCCTCAATTGGACTCTACCCCTCCTGCTTCTCGTCATCCTCATTTCTGCGCAGAGCTCCAGACTTCCCGCGTGGGATCCACAAACCTCCTCGCTCTTCCTCTTCTAAGAACAGCCTTTTGCCACCAGGCTTCAACAGAAGCCAACATGTCTCCTGGGCTCCCTGCTGTGGTCTGGAATGGAGAGGGCACTTCCAAGTTGGGAGGAGGGGCTGGTTTCCTTCCTCGTGTTCACACCTGTTCTGGAGGTTTCTTCCCCACTCTTAAAATAGCCGAGGCTCGTTTCCAGCTCCCACTGCCCACTGCCCACCTCGCTCCTTCCCTCTTCCAGCCTGCAGCCTCCCCTGCCCACCACTCTCTTGGGGGGTCTTTGCTGGGCGGGTTGCTGTTTCTTGACCTCCCCCTTCCAGGCCACTTTTTCCACACACCTGTCACTCACTGTCCTGAAGGAGAGTTTTTGTCACTACTGGGCAGAAACATATCTGAAATCTTGGCTGCAGGTAACTGCTTTATAATCGCAGCGATCCCTTCATCCCAGTTGCAGAAATATCCTCTATGGCCATAACTTCTTACCTGAACTCTCCCACTCACGAAACACACCAGCTTCTTACTAAGAGCGGCCTTTTCTTGGTTCCCTCGCTGGCATTCGATGCCAGTGCTGACAACTCCACTGCTTCCACCAGCTCCATAGCTGCCTGGCACACCCAGCCCCTGGGGGGGGGTGCTGGCTCGGGGTGTCCCCTTCATTGTAGTTCAGGGCCCCTTCAGTGCACATTTGGGGTGAGCTGGTGTGTTGAGCAAGCTATGCCACTCTGACTTTAGGAGATGGGCCCATGCTGGCCTGAGACTGCAGGGCCTGTGTTGAGACTTTTCTGGAAAGGTATAGGTACTAGTCATCCTGGAAGAGGCCATTTGGAAAGCAGCCAAGCCTTGGCCCTTGAGAAAGGAGGGACTTCCTCTCCCCGGGCTGGATGCAGGAACAGGGAGTGGGAGGGGAGGGATTGGCCTGTGGCCTTGTGGACTTTGGTGTTTTCCCACTGGGGGAGATGGTGGTGGCAGAGCCCCAGAGCTTCCTTTGGCTTCACAGGGATTTGTTTGTATCCTGGGCCCCTCTCAAGCACAAGAGAAAGGTGAGGGCACAGGGCCCTTCCCTGTCAGCTCAGAGTTCATGGCCTGCTGTGGCTGCAGGTGCAGATCTGAAGAGTGGATCATGAAAAGCTGGTGGTTCTCCTGGAGGGAAACCCTCAAAACTTCTTTCTCATCCTCTGAGGAGTTGGTGGGAAAATCTCAGGCCTCTGCTTGGGAAGAGCATGGAGTAGGGAGGGCCGGTGCTGCCGCCGAGACCAGCAAGCTGGGCTTGGCTCTGCCGGGGTGAGTCAGAGGCACTCGCAGGTCCTGCTCTCTCGGGGGGCGACGAAGGAAGCCACCCTGCTGCGTCCTTGTATTTAGAGAAGGGGCCCTAGGGAAAGCCACGTGATGCTTGACTACTCCATCATCAGATTAGCAAGGTATCTGGGGCCTTAATTTGGATAATTGGGTCAAGATTATACAACAATTATGTTATATGCAAACTATGTTGGTTTAAAAATAGGAATCACCTTATTTAGTTATTTTAGGATCACAAAGCTTCAATCTTTTGAGAATGACCGCACGGCGGGCATTTCAGGAGCCTTGGGGAGCTGTATCTCTAATTCCACCATCACACTGAACATGCAATGCTTGCCATTTCTGTTTTTGTCTGTAAACTGGTGGCTCTTGTCCTAAATCATTTTTCTTAGGAAATTTTCATTAACATCAACCCCAATATTTTAACAATTGGGGTGTGTTTGGAATGGGAATCCCAGGCGTTTATCAGATTCAAGCATTTTCTATACTTGGAATTTTTTCTTTTTGGTTTCTAAAACTAGGTAAATAACTGTGTGTGGTTTCCTAACCTCCAAAGCCTTACTAATTTTAGTTTTGCTAAATGGCACTGCTGAATTTTAAGGTACACAACAAAGGGTCCTTGGAGGAACCAGTGTCACTCCACTCCAGGGGACCTTAAATTGTTGTAAAATCTGATTCTGTCACCAGGTGGCAGTGTTATCCTGTGTCTTGAGGCTTTCTGTGCGACAGAAAACCCAAGTTGGTTTATTATACTGTCTGTACTGACATGTAATTCCTTTCAGAAACCCACATCTCAAAACAAAATCAAACTATTAGGTTTTTAATGCAAACTGTAATTACAGGCTGAAGGAAGCTTTCTTTTTGATTCTAAGGATAGATATAAAACTTCTCTCCCCTCCTTTAGAAGATGTAAGATAGTTCATATAAAGTTTGTTTTTCTAATATAAAATTAGGCTAATTACAGTGATAATGTGGGTAAGCCCTTGTGGTATCTTTGATGAAAATATATAGTAGAATAATACCTTTAATCTCATTACTACCTTTCATCTGTGTGACTTACTTTGTTGAAAGCATTAATTTTTTATAATGTCTTATAATTACAGAAGGCAGTATGTGTTTTTCTTTACCTGATCCTTCCCTCAAATGTTGAATAACTTTTTGATTTCATGATTAAATTCTGTGTTCCATGTACGTTTCTCTTTCTCACCCTCCCCCAAACATGTTATCATGTAAATAGCCTATCTTGTCCATCCGTTTTCAAGTAGAAGCTCTGACCCAAGGGGAAAGTAAGCTTGAATAAGGGCTTAGAAATAACAGTAATTTAAAAAGCTAAAAAGTCCTAACTTTTTTTTATTGCTAAAAATGTTAAGACACAATTGTCTTTGAGTTTTCGGAACTCTAATGAGGGCCATCTCGTTAACTTGAATGCTTTTGAATTCACTTTAGCTTTAACGGGTGTGCTGTCAGGCAGGCAGGCAGGCGTGTTCCTCTGGTTTTGCACACACCTGTTTGGGATGAATCTAACTTCATATACACCATGCCTGTGCATTCAACATACCACCCTACCTAAGAGCTAAGGATGAAGAAGATGGTTATCTTTGACAAAAATCATCATTCCTGAGTGGTCTGCATTGCACCTGATAAAAAAGTCACCTGGTCTGGGCCAAGTGACAGCCATGGGTGTAGACCAAGGGGCCAGGGCATGGGTTAGAGCAGGCCTCAGACCCAGAGCTTGATCAAGATGGGAATCACCCACAAAGGGAATGAACACCTGCTCTGTGACTGTCAGTTTACTTACATTAGCTCATGCAATCATTCCTCCAACAGCCCCACGTCTCCTCTTTCCACAGAGGAAAAAGGTTTACCAGGTATGGTTGGCAGAACAATGGGCCCCCAAAGATAGCCATGCCCTAATCCCCGGAACCTGTGAATATGTTTGATTACACAGCAAAGGGGAATTAAGGCTGCCCAGGTAATTAAGATTGCTAATACGATGACTTTCAGGTAGGGAGATTATTCTGGGTTATCCTCGTGGTCCCGATATAATCGTAAGAGTTCCTGTGGTTGGAAAACGGGGGAACCAGAGAGATGGCAGCATGAAAAGGCCTCAGCCAGATGCTGCCGGCTTTGAAGATGGTGGAAAGAGCTTGAATAAGGGCTTAAAAGCCAAGGAATGTGGTGGCCTCAGGAAGCTGGAAAGGACATAAAATGGATTCTCTTCTTTCTAGAGCCTCTGGAAGGGGTACTGCCCTACTGACACCTTGATTTAAACCAGTGAGACCCATTTGACTTCTGACCCCTAGACTTGCAGGAATGAATTTGTGCTGTGTACACCACTACATTTGTGGTAGTTTGTTATGGCAGCGATGGGAAACTGACACACTGGTACTCTATGCTGCAGGTTACACAGGCAGCGGGGGGCGGTTCCAGACTTCTAGCTCACATGACTGAGAAAATGTATTTTTTTTGTTTCATAGATAAAGTGATATATCTCACCTGCTAGGTAGAGGATGAGAGAAAAATAATTTTTAGTTCTCTTTGATATGAAATTTAGTCTTAATCCAATAATTTAAAAAGTGCCTTCAGGTACTGCTCTGTTTTTATTTTTAATAACTGTTCATTGTTTTAACTTCCTCCTTAATCACCTGCTCTGTTCTTATGGAGTGTGTGTGTCAGGTGGCTCAGTGTCTGTAGGATGAGTGGTCTCTGGGTCTCACCAAGCTCTGAGGCTCCCTGTGCCCCTGTCTGTATGTGTGTGGGTGGCCTCAGGGAAGGATTTTGCATAGAGTGGGACTGAAGTGGGTGGAGCCTCAGGGAGTGGTTTTGCACAAGGTTGGGGCCATGATGGGCTGGGCTTTGGGGTGCCTGCCACTGCCTACATTCCTGTGGGAAGGCCCAATCTACACCGATATCGAGAGACCTTCATGCCTGATGTCTCCCCAACTCTATAGACTTTTCCCCTCCTGGGTCTGCTGCCTGGAGTCCAGTCACCCTCAAAGCCCACATTCTCATATACTACAACACCTTGGCAGGCTGCAGGTGGACAGTGGTCCCCTCACTGCCCAGCCCAGAGCCCTGGTGCGGACTGTGGTACAGCTTCTCTACTCTGCCCAGCCCAGAGCCCTGGTGCAGACTGTGGTACAGCTTCTCTACTCCCTAAGTAATTCCTGTTCTAGTCATAATGACCATCAAGGAGTGGCACTGAATTAAAGTCTCTGATTTTGGTTCTTTAGAAGCTAATTACAATACTCATTTCAATATCTAAGGCTGTTTTTCAGACCTCTTGTCCTGTGAAGGGGTTAAGTATCTTCCCTCTGTTGTGTC